>OX103724.1:83725653-83750653 GCA_944470365.2 Schistosoma intercalatum | reverse complement strand
GGTCTGGCAGCAGAAAGACAAGAGGATTGAACAGTAAAGAATGGAAACAGAATGCAATTTGTATGAAAATGCAAGAACAATGAAGTCTGAGTCATTATGAGACAATTGATGGACATTTCGCAAATTACGTATTTACTGTTCGATTGTTAGATTTTATTAACAAGTCCTGTAGTTTTGTGTTGAATACATTCGATTGTCCCCACTTGTGTTCTGTTGACTACAGCCGTGGTAAACAACTGATGACAACAAAGATACTGCATAAAACTATGTTATAAACCATCATACAGTCAGTTGAGTCAAATGAAAAATAGTAATATGAACAGACAATGCTATCGAGATTTCAGAATTATCAATTTTGATTTATAAATCAAGTATCGTTTATTGATGTTAAACAATTACCAATGCATTCTCTAATCTTTCGAATTAGGGGATAAGTGTGGTACGATGGTCTTTAACACAATGACTTAATGGTATCTCTCTCAATAGGACACTAGAACGTTTACTATATTGGAATATTGAGAGAATGGAGTCTCTTAGATTAGTGGCCCTATTACAACATGATCGGTAGAACTCGATTATTATTATCAAAGGAATAGGTAAACATGAAAATGGTTTGTATTCAGTAGTCCATTAATTTTAAATATTTCATCACTGTAGGTTGTCACTTATACTTTAAATACTGTATTGACAACATCTTAAACTTTAAAACTGGGTGAAGCAGGTTAGGATCACTCAGAAAGTATAAGTCTCCTCAAGATCACAGAAACACCTAGCTGATGAGTTTTAACTATTAAACAAAGCCTAGACCCAAAGGTTTCGGTCAACAATCTCCAAGAATCTGATATCTTGAGATCCAAGGTAATGGTTAAAACTAGTCAACAAAAAACCCAGGACCGAGGTTTTATTCTATATATACCACTCATCAGCATGATATACCTCTAATCTTGAGAAAACCTATGCTCCCTAATGGATTTAATTCCATATCTCCTGGAGGTTCATTTCAATGTGAATTTGTCCTATAAACGATCCCAGTTATATAATGCTCTATTCATTCAATTATATTTTTAATCAATCAGTTAATCAGTCAGTAACAACGTAGAAATTCGTACGTACGTACATCAGTTCGAGTTGCCACACCACATTAGCACAGAGATGCAGTTGTCGATTCAAATCCCGTAGTGGTAGAAGCGGTAAGAGTATAAACAGTAATCGGAAACATTAGGGTTTGAAGATGTTATTTAAAGAGTATAATTCAGTGAAATAAATATGAAAAGAGAAATAAAGGGACATGAAGAATTCGAAAGATTAAAATTTGGGAGAACACAAAGAGTGGATGCACCTGTGCCATTGCGAACGATTTTGAGCCATGTCATTCAGGGTCTCTAACCATCGGTTGCTATCATCTCGCGGTCCCCAACCAGATTTGATTGATTTAATCAATCAATATAAGTTCACAAATAAAAATTATCTTCAAATTAACAAATTTCATACAATCTCTATTTAAATGATGACGATGATGATGATAATAATATCTTAGGTTTACAATATCATGTTTATAGGTCATTATTAACATCACTATTATACTACTACTTATCTTACTCCTAAACTTGACAACACGCAGGCAGATGTTCATTATAGTCAATTTCTTTTACATTTCAATGAAATAATATCAAGTCTTATCTATTTATTCATTTAGTCATAATAGATATATAGAAAATAAACAATAGAATTATTGAAATCAGATGACAATTGATGAAACATATATATTTATATACTACTTATATACATCATATTATGAATGAAAACATTTCATTTATATAAATAATAAACATGTGGTGCCATTATTGTTTATTTATTATTTAAAAATACATCATAATAGTTACATATTATGATTGTAAGAGAATATAAATGTATTAATTAGACATATATATTTCTCATGGTGAGACTATAATTTATGAATGAACTAATCAAGTATAAGAGAACAGGTCTCGGATTTTGACATGAAATTCACTCATTTATAAGGATAAATAGAGTTTTGGTATTATAGTTGATGTCAGCTGTTGGGGACAATAGATCCCCAGAACTCACATGGGAAAGGACCTAATTTTGTAATTTTACTTAGAAAATTTGAATTTCTTTGTTTTCGCACCAAAAGCGCTCTTGTATTTCGCTCGTATTTCCCACTTGGAAATATCTTAAATGCTATTGGTCCGTTGCGTCTTTTAGTATGCTATTTGGTAACTCTCCCCAAGGACGGTTTCTCATTGCATATAAATGTTTTGAATTGTGTTAGTTGTTATCGCTCGTGCTTCTGGCTGTTTTGCAGAATATACTCCCTCATTCCATGCTTGGACTTCTTCTTCTAGTTAGCGGGGCTGGGACACATCAAATAGCTAGCTTTTTGGTCTTTGGTCACCGAGTCTTGTTCTTGTTCGCAGATTAAGTGAACTCAGGATAGTTTCAAACCTAGCATCAACTCATGATGAAAACCTTAAATCTAACTCGTAACTTTAACCATCAATTGTAAATCATTATCCGAATTCTCATACTGGTTTATAACTCTCATTTGGTCTTGGCTATTACGTGGACACTCTCAAGGTTAATCTGCAGTCGCTCAAATGTCACCCATAAATTAGAGTCTCACCATTCTTATATAGTATAAATGAAACATTAGTGATATAAAAGAGAAATGAAATGCTTTTATAGTTTCATTTGACTGACAATAAACAATACTTATGATAGTTTCATTAGTTACATTTTCTTAAATATTTAATTAGTCTGTAGAGAAATTTTTTTTCAATCATCGTTTATTTTTTTCAATGGTTGAGATTATGAGTCAATTGAAGCTAGATCACCATGGAAAACATGCAAGCACTGGACGGCCGTTTCGTCCTATTGTGGTGATCCTCAGTAATGCGCATCCACGATCCTAGATCGCGAGATTCGAACCCATGATGTATCAGTCTCGCATGCGAGGGTATAACCACTAGACCATTGAGCCGACCGGCGTCCAACGGTGTTAATGTCTAACTTCAACTGATCCACGAAATTGAGCGACACATCCACCATTGTCTTCAGTGAGTTCCTACAGATGACTAAGAAATTTTCTATACCACGATATAACTTCTTTAATGGGAGAAATTGCTTTTAAGTACTTTCTGGCTTTCAATAGTGTTCTAACCCTTAATCATTCATAACTTGAAACTATGATAACAATGCAATCTCCACTAATTCTCTTATTTTAACCAAGTGTTAAAATGATTCCAGAGGCAGATAAGTTTTAGTAACAACATATAAGTGAATTATAAATATCCAAACTTCTTTATTGATAATTATGTGATTAGAAGTGAAGTTTTAACAGTGATTTACAGACAGTTTTCGTAGTGGTATACATAAAGTAATCAAGGATAAATAAGTAGATTTATTGAAGATTTGGTCATGTCAAAATTTGGATCACTCATATATATTCGTAAATAGCTTATGCTAATGAATTCCTTGATAACTTTGAATTCACTTTTTAGTATGAGAAACGATTTGATGAACGTTTTCTCAGATTCTTATTATTCCTCTTATATTCACAATTGTTTAGATTGACTTTTTCTATTATTTGTATATAAATACTTCAACAAATTGATACATTGATATAAGAGTATTTACGGAGATGATCAAGTTTTCGTAGTTTCAAATTATGAATTGATCTTAGCTAAACCACCATTGTAAAATCAGGAAGAACTAGACAGCTATTTCGTTCTACAATGAGACATCCTAGCAACGTGTATTCTTGACCCCTATCATAATATCCAAAGTCCCCTAATATCGATTTTTATCGTACAAATTTAAATTAACTGTCTAATCATTTCTCGTATCAAGGATCTATTGAACAATAAATACGAACAATCATTTAAACTAATAAGTATAAGGTCAACCTCGAGCTTGGTAGCTTAGCAACAACCAAAGTAAATAATTTAAATGTAATTCAATATACTGTTTAAGTGAGTTTATTTGTAATTACGTATATTATTAAACTTGATAATTATTTTTCTTAAACTATCACTATTCATTAAGTATTATTATTTACATCAAATGGGTTTTGTGGATATTACAGTAATTTCAGTGGTTAAGATCATGAGTCAGTTGAAGCTAGACCACCATGGAAAACCTGGAAGCACTGGACGGCCGTTTCGTCCTATTGTGGGACTCCTCAGCAGTGCTCATCCACGACCTCGCACCCCGCGAGATTCGAACCCAGGACCTACTGGTTTCGCGCGCGAGCACATTAACACCGTTGGATGCTGGCTCAGTGGTCTAGTGGTTAAGTGCTCAATGAATCAATCTTACAATATTTATAAAAGTGCTTACTCACGCTATGTTTCCTATGGGCCAAACCTAAAGCTTAATTTAAACCCATCATGAGATAGCGGAAGAGCTCTTCAAACGGATGTTTTATGATAATCTTGAACAATGAGAGTTGAATGATTTAATGGTGAAGTTTGATCTTTCTAAATAATCTGTCATTGATATTAGAATGAATAGAGCTATTAAATGACTCTGAAGGTGATTAACAACTTATTCTGTAGATAGAACAGAATGATATTGATAAACCATTCTCAAATTATCAATATTGCTCTCATTCACTAAAATATTTCTTAAAATGAGTGATAGACAGACAGTCAGTAATAGGCAACGTAGAGTTCTACATATATGTGTAATGGTTCAATCAGTCGCACCATATCAAGAGGGGGAGACGAAATGATTAGGAAAAATGTCAGATCAGTAGAAATGGTAACGGTATCAGTGATAGTATTACTCCCTTATGCCTGTAACCACCCATGGAAAAGCATAGGCCGCTCATCAGGATTCTCCATCCAACTCTGTCCTGGACAATCCTTTCCAGTTCTTTCCTGTTGCTATTCATCCTTTTCATGTCTATTTCCGATTCCCGAAAAAATATGTTCTTTGGTCTTTCTCTTTTCTATTTCCTTCAGGATTCCAAGTTGACGTTAGCCTCGTAATGCAGTTCGGTGATTTCTGCAATGTAGGTTCAATCCACCTCCATCGTCTTTTCTTAATTTCCTCTTCATCTGGAAGTTGGTTTGTCCTCTCACATAGTAGGTTGTTGCTGATGGTATAGACAATATAAATCGAGAGGAAAAAACAAATTCCCGAAATATAAATTACAAAACAATTTTAGAACTTCAGATCTCGGAAGTGAATTTATCTGCTCTTTTAAAACCGATCCTGAGCTATGTTGCTCATTATTCAACGAGTGGTAATAAAAATTACTATAATTCAAGACAAATAATATGTACCTACCAACACGGCTGGTTAATTACTCCAATTATTGGTGCCACATCTTGGTTTTGTCCCCGTTCTTTTTCTTACAACCTACTATTTATTACCTAGGCAAATATCGCTCACTGATACAGTGTCTCAACAAGCTTAGCTAATGAATGTTCACAACTTTAACAAACGATCGCCATTTTTACCTGGTAACTTGCATATAAACATAGCTGACTGGGATGTTTAAAAGACCCATACATACCATATTTATTGTTAATATATACATAACGTATCAATTTGAAATAGTTATAAGGATGGAAAAGTGATTTTCAACGGAATTACAATTTTGAACAACACAGACTTCAGTGGAATATACCGCCCAGATATTTACTGAAATTTGACTTTCAAAATATATACACTTATTATAAATTTTTTCTCGAAATACACGGTGTTACCTCATATTCCGCTTTCCCTGACAGCTCTCATTTGTATTTATCGTTACACTACTTATTATTATTCAGTAGTTTATTTGTGTGGCGTACTACTCGTCCTATCCGTTGATATTATTACGACTTAGTTTGGTTTTATACCTATGGCATTATTCTACATTACATTCATCCTTTAGTTTTTCATGCCGGCTACTCTTTTAAACCCCTCCTACCTTTGATGATTTGACTACTTACGATATATAACATCTAATTTTCGTTTGTTAATTACTGATATTCTTGGTTAACCTATCCGTGTAATATTTTCTGATAGTAAATGCTACAATTTCGTCCTTATTCCCTTGATTGAATGGGACACTTTCACTTTGTTTGCGTTTTCCAACAGTGCAATTGACATTTGAATACCCCATGATTCGAGGTTTATAATTTCTTAAAGTTTATAATGTTTTCTGTTATGCGATTTGAAAAAAATCCTGTTTCCCAGTTCAAAAATTGCACACGTAACGTGATTATTGAAGAAGATTCCTTAGATCAGCTTTATGCATACTTGTATTGCCATTGGTGTTTTACCTATTTAAGTCATTTTGTGTTGTTTTCTATGATCTTTATTTTTCTGCTCATGTTTCTCACTCTACATTTGAGTAGATTACTCTTGGTGACCTCACTTAGGGTCACTGTTGATGAAATATTGTAATAGATTTGAACGAACGTTTTGTTATTTTTCACGGCAGTCTCGCTTTCCTAACGTTACCAACTTTTCATTAACGTTCTCTTTGTGTATGTCCAGAGCTTAGATTGCTCATTGAGGAACCATTACATGTCATCCTACAAAAAATCATTGATAAATCCTATTCGTCAGGTGACTAGTTTCTGTTTAACTCTAGATCTAACTTGAGACTCTATTCGTGATCCGTTCTTTTAAATAAATGATTCAATTATGAGGTTATTATCGATAAAAATATAAGAAGGGATGAGTAATCAAAATTTTATCATAAGCGGCTGACTAAATACCCTATAAAAATGTTATTGGTGGTTACTAAAATTTGTTTTATCATATATCAGTATAGAGTTGTGGAGATCACTAAGTTTTTTATTGAGATCATGAACTGAATGATGCTAGACCACCGTATGGAACCTGGAAGCTCTGGATGGCTGTTTCGTCCTATTGTGGGACTCCTCAGCAGTGCGCATCTGCGATCCCGCTCGCTGGACTCGAACCCAGGGCCTTCAGTCTCGCGCGTGAAGGTTTAACCTCTAGACTACTGAGCCGGCCGACATCCAATGGATGTTCATGTCTAACTTCAACCAATCAATGAAATTGCGCGAGTGTCTTTCATTGTACTGAGGTAGATACTTATCTCTACCCGACACCGATTAGATCCGAGACTTCCCTCACGAAGCTAGTCGCTAGTGAGCGCATGGTAATTATCAATATAAGGTTGTGGAGATCATTAAGTTTTTGATGTTATCTTATGCTTCCTTTAAATGACATCTGACCTTGTACTTGGATGTCATTTTTCCAATTGGCCCGTATGCTAACGGTTTGTTGAATGACTTGAATATAAACTTCTCTATATTCTATGATCCTCAGTAATTCTCATACTAGCTTTCAATTTCACTTAATTATTTTATGTAGAAAGATATAGATGTTAATACAATTGAGTTGTCAGCGAAATAAGAATGAAATTTTAGTTGAGTATCATATAATCTATAACGTTGAGTGATTTCAATATAACGTGGAAAAATCTTCGTCGCTGATATATGAATATGTAATATATTAAACTATGGAAATCATATTAAAAAGAATCATATCTAATGTTAACTGAACAGAAACGACATCTATGATATCCTAAAGTTTCGTTTAATTTAGTATGCGTTTAAGATAGTATGATTGAAATTTTAGGGAAACTAATATTCCCTTTGAGAGCAGTACCATCACCGTCGTGGTTGAAGAATATACTATATAGTTATCCAAGCTTCAACTAATGTTTTTGTTAAAATAAGATGTTTATACTAATCAATTACGCGATAATAAACAACTTCCTGTAACGTTTACCTTAGTACTGACACACCAGGGTATTTGATACGTGTGTGGTTTCTCCACAGGATTGAGCTGTACTATTCAGATTGTAGTGTTAAAGCCTAAAATGGTGTCTGGTTCTCCTAGAAACGGGATTGAGCCGTACTATTCGGGCTACAAATTTTAAGCTTCAACGGTGTCTGGCTCTCCTTTTAAACGGGATTGAGCTGTACTGTTTGGATTGTCACGTAAAAGTCTGGATGGTGTCTGGTTCCCCTGAAAACCAATGTAATATTACCCTGGTTCACAAGGGTATATTATATAACTATGAATTACCTTAGTACTAATAAAATTTTGTCAAGTAAATTACAATTCGGTCACAGTTTAGTGCACTGAGATATTAAGTGACTTAAATTAATGACTATTTGGCAAATTGATTGCTAGAATTTATTTAACATTCACGACATGACAGCAGGACTTTTGTTTGCTATTAAACTATCGAAAAGTGGAGTGATCAAATCTGTAAACTACTGATAATGTTACTTATTTGAAATCTAAATTTACTACTGTTGTATCTTGTATGAGTCTATAATAATTACTAATTACAAAGAAATTTAGTTTTTTTTATATTTTCGGGTTTTGTGGCAGACAACTCGACAATTACGGTAAAGAATACTATCACAGCACTTCATTTTAATATATCCACTCTTTTAAGTGATGATGGGAGGTGAAGGCACTTTTAAGACAGCTTTATATTCCAAATAGAAGTCAACAATCAAAATAGATCATCTTTATTGATGCATTCATTCTCAATGACTTTGGGACCAATGTAATAATAATTAACAAAAAAAATCGACTGTCTAGTTTTTAATTAAAACTGGTCATGTGGATAAGTATCATCGAGATTTGTCTTTCGGAAAAACATGTGATTCATACAAAATATAGCCTTAATAACTCGTAGCTCTTCTTGGCAACCATCTTCTGATTTCTATTATCCGATAGTCTTCATCTCATATTTGTATTACAGCTAACCGCTATCGATTAGTATTAGTACTTGATGTAATTGTAATCACAACTGATTGATCACTGGGTGGTGATCAATGTCATGTGTGTCAAGTCCTTAATTAGTGTAGATTGAATGCTATCGACCATGTTGCAATGTAGCCACCAGTCTAGGTGACTCGACATCGCATGCACTATATATTGAGATTAGATAATGGTTGAAGGTAGTCCACAGAAAATCCTGGACCCGGGTTTCGTGCTCCTTGGCACTCTTCAGCCAGGGGTACCTGTAATCTTGTGGGAACTGGTGCTCCCTGGCGGATTCGATTCCGTGTCACCCAGCTTCACAGTCAGAGACATTATCACTGAGCTATCTGGGCCGCAACCGACCTCCTGTAAGAATGAGATGTAATCACTATTGATTGATCACTGAGTGGTGATCAATGTCATGTGTGGTAACGTCTCTGATTGTGAAGCTGGGTGACACAGGATCGAATCCACCAGGGAGCACCAGTTCCCTCAAGATTACAGGTACACCTTGCTGACGGATGCCCTAGTCGCTCGAAAACCCGGGGGTCCAGGAACTGTAGGTGTCACCTCCATTCACCATATAATCTTGTTTTATATTGTTTTTACGTTCTTATATGTTAACCATATTCACTTTTTTTCTGTTATTATTCTACTCTTCTGAATCTTTTCACACACTTGTATACTTTCATTTTAACTCCTTGGAGTTAACTTACCTGAGCTATACGCAAACCTTATCAATCGTTAGTTCTTTCATTCGGATAATTTATTGTATTTATACCTAGAGTTCATTAAACCTTTGTCTGAAGAGATTAATTCATAATAATTCAATCATTGATACAAAAATGAGAACAGATAAACGTATGAATGGTAATGCTTCAGTAACAATTGTACTACATATGAAACGTATTAGCATTCATTTATTTTAGAATGATGAAACTGCCAGAAACTTTTGAATATTAAGATGAAAAAGATAAACAATTCTTAAATGATGCCGTTATGTGGTTCGCTCTCTAAGAGATTTATGTTGATTGTATCAACTATTATCGATTGAAATTGATGAAGAAACGTTTTATTGAAAACTTAGTAAGAAATCAATATTTGTTTTTTCACTAGTATAGGGGTTGTGGAGATTATTAAGTTTTTGATTGAGATCATGAACCGATTGATGTTAGACCACCTTGGAATCCTGGTTATTCTGGGTTGGCCGCGTTAGTCCTTTTTGTGGGGGGGGACTTCTCTGCTTGTTGCGCTTCCCGATCCCGCTGCGGGGTGGAATCACGATTAGTGCGAGATAACCCTTCGGTAAGTCGATGAAGACCGGTCGAGATCATTCTTTGTGAATGTGTAGATACTTGTTTCTCGGTAGTACTGTATCTGATTCATGATAAGTTGCTGTTTTGGGCTCAATTTATAAATTTTCCGT
The DNA here is from genome assembly GCA_944470365.2 of Schistosoma intercalatum. Classification (NCBI taxonomy): domain Eukaryota; kingdom Metazoa; phylum Platyhelminthes; class Trematoda; order Strigeidida; family Schistosomatidae; genus Schistosoma; species Schistosoma intercalatum. The sequence continues at coordinate 83,740,452 of OX103724.1, read as the reverse complement.
CGGCTATCGTCAAAATATATATTAAATTCACCTACTGCTTACATAAGTAGATCTAGTCTCTACATATAATGATGAGACCTATGATTTCGGTCTGTTAACATCTTATTAATAAACTATTAAATATTTTGGTGGTGTGTGCAGGTAGTCAATCAATAACGGGTCCACTAGGGAAAAACTTGGAATCAATGGTTGGCCGTTCAGTTATCGATTGGGGACTCCTCTGCTGTTGCACTCCACGACCTTAACCTCGCGTGTTTCGTTCCCAGGCTATCGGGCTCTCCAGCGAGGTCTCCATTGAACCTCTAAACTTCTGTGGCGCTTCCATTCGGTGTGTCGGGTCTACCGTAATCGATTGCACCAAATTGACCGATACAAAATGCCTCCTTTGTTTTCTGTGCCCAGGTGACTATTCTCTAACTGATTCGGTTGTGCTAACATCGGGTCTGTCGTTAAAAGGCAATTTGCCTGTAGACTGTTGTCATATTATATTGTCATTCAATTTGTCCTTTTTGATATTGTTATCGCTTGATACAGTTCTTTCCTTGAAGTTCTGTAGTAAATGAAATATGTGCTTTACAATACTTTTCTTTTAATACTGGAATCTTGTTTCTCTGCATCGTTATATTTTTTTTAAAAATCATTTTTGATCGTAGTCTATAACCAGTATTTGTTTTTTATATTCAGCGTATCAACACTAAATAGGCAAATGCATCTTTAAGAGTGATTAAAGCTATTTTACTGATTGGTCTACATGATAATATGTATACTAATATTATATAGAAAATCAATTGTTCAAGGATTTGGTTTGGCGTGCTATGTGTTGTGGTGTTCTTTTGACTATGTTATACACAACAATAAAACATGGAAATTTTTAGGATGTCACTCGGAATAGTTTTCTGTTGTTTCCCTTCTCGTTGCCCTGGCCATTCTGACGACAAATTTTTTTGATATGTTTGTCCAGTATTACTTTCTTACTTACTATACTCTGTTAACTTCATTATCGTGAAGGAGCATAGGCCTCTCTACCAATACTGTCCCTCCAACCCTGTTCTGGGCATTACTTTCTCAGCTCTTCCCTGTGCTTATGCCATCCTTTTCATTTACTGATTCTATTTCCGATGTAATGTGGGTCTTTGGCCTTCCCCTTCTCCGCTTTATTCAGGATTCCAGTCAGGGGGTTGCCTAGGATGCAGTTTTTTGTCGATTTGCGCAATTGTATGTCCTATCCAGTTCATCGACTTTCTAATTTCACTCTTCAGTGATGTTGGTTTGGTTCTACTCCTACAAATGGCTGGGAGAGACTAATCTTACATTCGTCAAACCTCATTAATAGAATTATCGACTTAACTCACGTTCATGAAAAACGGAATTAAATAAGTCAAATACGAGAATGAATGTTTGAATACGTATATTTTGTATACTCGTTGATTGGAACAGACAATCAAAGAATCACAACGAATGAAGCGATGAAAAGAGAGCGAGACGAGACAGTGCGAAGTGGAGAAGCAGTGTGAGCAAACTCCATTTAACCTACAGAGTAATCGATTTTTTAGTAGTACTCTATAATAAGTTACAGATATTTGATGAGTAGGATAACATGTACATACATACGCCCGCTCATCTAAAAAGAGTCAGGGTTGATAAGCGAATAATTAACAAGGTAAAAACCTGTCTCAAGAAGAATAGATAAATTGACCTGCGTCAACATACTAGGTCTAATAGTTAAATTAATCAACTTTAAAAAAAACCCACTCAGTTTTAACATTTCTGACTTCTATACTGTAAATTAATTTTGAAAAACTTAAGTAACAGATACCTGTTTCAGATCCATGTTAGTAACTATAATACTGTTGTGCATACTACTTATGTCGACAGATATAAGTAGTATGTAACACCAATCAGAAGTGTAACGTCTGACAGCAGAAAGTTGATTAGATTGATTTAAGATCAGGAATGCAAACAGATAATAATCGTTATAGCCTATCAGGATCTCATGATGTAGGGAAAGATGTTTTAAGGGCACAATTGTTGGTAGATGTGGTAAATGAAGGATTTAATTTTTTGTGTGTTCGATGTATTAAAGAACTGTTGTAATATAGGCATTATTCTTTACATTGTGGCCTTCTCACTATGAGTTTGTTCAATACACATATCGCTCCATGGACTATCCTATCTACTTATTCAGCTAATATTGAAGTCCTTTAGTGTTATAATTACTGAATCAGGTACATATGGTGTTTCCGAGCTGGGAAGATTCGCATATTTCTGTGTACTAATATGATCACTATCATATCTGTATAAACATGTAGGCCTATGCACATATCTCTCTCTACCTTAAACGTTAGTCGCTTAAATATCGCTCGATAAGTCATTCTCTCCTATATATATACTCGAATCCTATTATTAGATTTTGACTTGTCTTGCTATGCCCTTATTCGATTTGGCTATAAATTCGCTTCTGTATTCGGTCGCATACACATATTCACCTCTCTGCTTCAGATTTGCCCAATGTACTTAAAACTATGATGTTTGTGCTATCCACTGATAAACTGTAGCCACTCCATCTCATTGCCTTCTGATTTCAAACACCGTTGGGATTGATATAATGACGGTTATCAAGGTGATTAATTAACAGATGTTCAGTGGTAACCAATGAACTGATTTAGTCATTTACTTCTAGTTTAGTTATTAAATTCATTGAATATCATACTCAATGGTCAAAAGTGATAGCACCGGAGAGCTTCTGATTCGATTTTCTATAGGGTGGTAGGTGGGTACTTCTGAGTAGTCCAATAATAGAACAAAACAGACATTCAATACTTTATGTCTTTCATTGGTCGCTTAACTAATGTCACTCTGTGATATAAATCGTATTGGCTTTACACCATTATATTAAGCAGATTAAACATTTGACCTTGATTAGCCGCAATGTAATTTGTTTTTTTGTGGAATAAGAGGGGGGGGGGGGGGGGGGACACTAAATGAGAAGGATATTGATTTGCCAGCTAATAAGTCAGTAGTATTTTTGGACTAATGACAATAATAATGGCAATAATATTAATCATAATAATATGATCAAAATGGGGATTTGTTGAGATTATAGTGATTTTAATAGTTGAATTCATAAGACGATCTAAGCTAGACCATCAGGTTTTCAATGATAGTCCGCTTTGATCAACTCATAACTGGGAGCATGCTCTAAATATTATGAACTGTCCTATTTAGTATAGTACTACCAAGCATCTGTTTTTTTGTTTGTTTTTTCTAACAACATCATTATGTCCCTTAATCGCATAACCTAATCTCAAGTGCGTTTGTGAAAATTTTATGACCTTTTGCTGTACAGCTTGTAAAAAAGTACAATCAAAGATATCATGGTGGATGACAAAATTCATTGAAAAGAATGAACATTAGTGAAATGTCGATTACTCAATTGCTAACATTTAATTGGCAATCAGTAAACATTTATCGTCAGGATAGATCAAGAAATTAGAAAAGGGATTTTGTTGAAATACTTTGTGCTGATAATGGGTTTTTAGCTAGCTCACTCGCATCTGCGTGAGCTTCTTGGGGCTTAATTAAGCCCTTTTGTTAGATTATTTAACGGATTGAGGTATGGTACCATAACATCTTAATCGATACCTTTGTACCTGTATTACTGTTGCACTGATGGAATATGTTTGCTTGGAGCATTACTACTGCCTGCATATTTTCATTCTGTTAGCCTTACGATTTGTGTTTTATTTGTTTTTGTCAATGATTCCATTCATTTCCACTTTGTTATTTTATGTTCTTTTTTATTCGTGTTAACTTCCTCACTCATTCGACCCGAATGCATTCACTCGGCTTGCCCGCTTGCTTGTGGCCGTACTCTTTCTTGTTTGCTTATACGTTACTTATTATAATTTGGGTATCCTTGTGTGGGTACATTAGTAAACGTTATCAACACTTTGTATTCGCGCCGGTATATTCACCGTCCAGGGCGTTAGATAGTGTCGGTTATCAGAACGAGCTGTATGTCGAAGTTTCAGATTGATAGTGTGATTACCGACCTCGGCATTATCTAATTCCAACAATTAGAAACAACTGTTTAAAGCCTTCAATATTTATTATTTTTATTATTACGTTTTTTTCGTGGAAAGTCGAATAGTGTATGGTTTCAATGATATGAGAATGAATAATGGTTAAATTATACCAGCAACATTAACTGATTATACTGAATGATTGAAGTCATAATTTAGTTTTATAAAATTAAACATTACAGTAGCCAATACAAATTTATTCACACCCGCGGTTTTGTGCGTGAAGGGTGTAACCCTCAGACCATTGAACCGGTGGCATCCAATGGTGTTAATATCTAACTTCAACCAGTTCATGAAATGCGCCATTATCCACTATTGTCTTTAGTGAGTTACTATCACACAATAAACACGGTTGGACTCTATTGGTCACAGCTTATCATTAGAACTTCAGGAAATACCTCTTGATGTCAGTCACGAATAAATACATGATAATGATTATCAGAAGAGGGTTCTCTATGGTGATCTACCTTGAAAATCTCCATAAAACCTACTTTTGATAAATAAGTAGTAAAAGACAATTTATATGTATGAAGAATATTCTTTTCAATGAATTTTCATCAGGTTCTATCAATTTATCTTATTTTCCGAATGTATATATCCATAAAAATTGGCCAAATTGTTGGCAGGTCATCATCATTTGTAAATTGTTATATGTGAATTGATGATTTGTTGTTTGTATATATTAAATCAATTCTGATTGTTATATGTTGGGGTTGTTTATGTTTAATTGTTCAATTGAATCAGTTTTATAAGTGAAATGAAATTGTGCGATAAATAATGATCAGAATCAATATGGTCAACATGGGGTGTGAGAGAAATTAATGGAATAGAAATTGGAAATTACGTAATATGTAGGATAATATGAATGAGGTCAGATATAGTAGATTCTCCACCAACTTCTAAGTTTTTGGGGGGATATTGAATTAATTTTCTAAAGGTATCAAATATAAAAATAATAATTATAATAATGTTTGGGACATTTAAATGAACATTATTCAGATTACGTCACCATATTATAACATTTAATTTTTATCTAGTTTGGCCCCAAAGTTGGCCCCAGCGTATAAGAAGTGGCCTGAATCATACTTCTTTGATGCAAAGCTCTGGCTTTTTTCATCGATTAGCAATTGCTTTCAGCCCGTCTGTTGGATTAACAGCTGACGGAATTAGGTAGATGCTGTTAACACGATTGCATTATTGCAAAGATTGCTCATGTGGGCTGTATGTCCTGTTTGAACTTGATGGGTCATAAGAGGGGAAACTGTTAAACAGTTTTGACGCATATTTACTTTTACCCACGAGGGAGGTGCTCACGAGCTTCGAATGCACATATTTCCTGAAATCATCGCCTAATTTACTCCTGCTCCGACAGGTGCAGTTGAAGTGAAATAAAGTATGGTATGTGGCTTTCAGTCTTAGGTAATTCATCTTTCAACCTCGAGTGATTATTGGTCGTGTGGAATATAATGGGAATTTTCCAGCGATTAAAATAAGTAGTAACTAATCATTTAATTCAAAAACCTTGTTTATTTATTTATTGATTTATTCCTTTTTTTCAGAATTATAAAATTGAAAAGATCTTAACAAAAGATTATGATCAAACAATAATACGTAGACTGTGAATATGATACATTCATTTCATCTACTGGAACTCGTGATCTTTTTCTTTTAATATTGATTCAAGTATGCCGAAAAATTATAACTTTATTGAGTTTAATTTTTTTTTTCCCAGTTTTTCTGTTAATTATGAAAGGGTAATCATGGTAACTGTTTACATAATAAATAATAATTTAGCGTTTAAAATTATATTTTCTTGTTAAAATACAATTGAATTTACATGAATCAATGATTTTTTCTTTTTTTAAATCTTTGTTCTGGTATTGTTTACATCATTAACATGAAGTTTAATTGTTCAGTTACCTACTTACTTACTTATGCCTGTTAATTCTTGTGGAGGAGCATAGGTCACCCACCAGCATTCTCCATCAAACACTGTCCTGAGCAATCCTTTCCAGCACTTTCCAGTTGTTATTCATCTTTTCATATATGTTTCTAATTTCCGATGTATGTGTTATTTGGCCTTCCTCTTTTCCATTCCCTTCTGATTCATGTTAGGGCTTGCATCGGATGCAGTGTGATGTTTCACGTAATGTATGTTCTGTCCACCAACTCCATGGTTTCTTCTTAATTCCCACTTCAACTGGAAGCTGGGTTGTTCTCTCCCACAGAAAGCTGTTACTGATGTTATCCGTCCAATGGATGTTGAGTATTTTGCATGGACAACTATTTATAAATACTTATACCTTCTTGATGATGATTGTAGTAGTTCTCGAAGTTTCAGCTTCGTACAATAGAACTGTTTTGACGTTCGTATTAAAGATTCTGACTTCGATATTGGTTGACGGTTATTTTCATTTCCATATGTTCTTCAATTGTAAGTATGCGGCCCTTGCTAATTGTTCAGTTAGTCAGTGTTTCAAATTTCATATCATTTATTGGATCATATAAATCTTCATAATCTCGAACTACTTGATCAGAACATTATTATATTCTGAGAAATAATTCTAACTGCTCTTACTTTTTTAACATTTGGACTACAACTCGTATAGGCGTTCTTGTTTGGAATTCATGGGCTACCTGGTTCCCTGCTTTTTAGACCTTTCACAAAGTTATTTGTTCGTTCTGTTTGTCTTAAATATCATTATTTCATTAATTTACACAATGCTCTATTCAGGTACGTTGGGAATCGTTTACTACCTGTCGCTTGTACAAGTTAGGGGGAAAAAAACGCAAATCAGAGGACTATGTGGTTGCTTGGCTATCTATGTAGAATAGAATACACTTTACTTATGAATGTTTGATTCCTAAACTGCTAACATTTTTAACTGGCTCCGCTCAATTTTATCATATGGGATCGATCATGAAGTAAGAGATGGATGCTTGTTGTAATTATTTGTGCCTGGAGAATTTCTATATTGTGCCCTATAAAATGTAATATTGGAATATAAGCCAACTAGTAATAAATACTTTTTTATAATTCTCCATTGGGCTTACATTAACTAAGATAATTTCAGATGGGGTTTGTGGTTAGTATGATAATTATTAAATGGTAAAATATTAAGCTAAGTCAAGAAGTACATTTATAGTTACGACTTATATACTAACTAATTAACTTAAGAATTGCTATTCTCGTTTGCATATCTCTCCGTTTGTATATTTTGAATAATTTTTATGATTGACAATTAAGTTTAATAGTATTTACGGCGAGTACTATAATTTATGGACGTGACAATCAGATGCATTTTGTTGTGATTTCACTGGGTTTCGGCCGCCATCTCCAGTAGCTTACATGCTAACGTACAATTGGTTCACAGGGGAATTTTTACAAAACGTTGATTATTGTGCGGCTATAAACAAATTAAAATGCGAGACTATTAATTTGTGGACCGAATCTTCAGTATAAGATAATAGATCTCGGATTTAACACGAAAGTTATTCATCTTCGGACGTAAATATAATTTTCTGGGCATTATAGGTGATGCAGTTCGTGATGAAAACCCTCCATAATATTTCCTAACTTAAAGCAAATTCGGACAATTATACGAACTGGATATTTTAAAGCACACTGTCAACACTGGCTGCACAAGGTCACTAAATAGATTCGGGATGTTTGGAGATGCGTACAGACTATTCAGAGGCGTGGTTATGGGCATTGTTGTCGTGTCCATTAGTAGCATTTTGTGCACTCACAACCCGTGTGAAAAATAGTATTTGTGCTATTTGGTCGAGGCTGAAGTTAGTATTTGAGACTTTATCATGACTCCAGAGGCGCTATTCTGTAGCCATATGGAGATTTCCTTTACTGCATGCATTGTTACCGGTTTTCAATAACCTTGAACTCTTTCTAGCCTTGACAAGTTATGAACCACGTATAAGAAGTGTTTCCACTTTCTTTCGTTGGTGTTGTATGACGTTGATTTTTCTCTAGACTGACTGTTGTGATGGGCTATTATTTCTCGAGGTCACTTAGGATTCGTTTCAAAGGGCGTCCATAATATGAGAGTCTGGTCCGTATTTAAATAATGAAATGATTTTATTCCATTTCAAAATTTTTCATTATCTCCCTTCTTTTTCTTCCTCTTATCGTTATTTTCATGGTTATATCGAACCAGCAATCTTGGGCTTCAATTATGTTAAATTTTTTCTGCCCATTTTTTTTACTTTCTTGGTACGGCTTCCGAGGAAGAACTAAGACCGAAGCCTAAAGAGGACTCTAAATGAGCGAGAAGAGTTTCCATGCAATAAGAGTATAATGAAACTTTCTATGAAATTATTGACGTGGCATACTACCGTTGGATATGTTGTGCTCGTTTCAATTATGTTAAGCCCATGTTCTTTATTCTAGCTTTGGGATTAGCCAATCTATTCATTCTAGTTGTGTCATATTTTGACGTTGTTAAGTTATTCACCTATCTACCTTGACTGTTTTTTTATGAGTTGCTATGTGTCTGTGTACATTTCTTACCTATTATAGCATGTCTGTAACTTATTTTTGTAGTGATTATTAAATATCGGACTAACACTTGACTAAATGGAGTTGTCATCTTACGCCTTCTCTATCTGCGCGCCCCTTCATTTGCTTCGCATTCCCGTTATTTTGTATGGATCATAAGTTTGTATTAAATAGATGTAATCGAAATTTCATTCTCGTATTTGACACATTATTTATTACGATCTTGACTCTATAAGCGATTTAAGTCGACGGAAATATACGAGGATAGGGGACATAGTATCTGTGACAGCAATCATTCAATGACGAATTTAATACACCTAATTTGAAGTCGATCCTGGGTACTAAAGGACAGTAGCGTAACTTGCCTCTTTGTGATGGTGGAGATTTGTAGTCAGGTGGAATTGATTTTGAAGGTGTTTTGTCCTCAAGTGCAGGATGGTTTGGTCGTAGAGCTCCCATCGTTTCTTCTGAACGACATTATCAGCACAAGTTTTAGATAGAGGTTGAAGTGTTTCGAATTTCCTCCTTATGTGTTTCACTGCTTGTCCTGGTGCTTGTGAACGGGGAAAATTTGTAGTACAGTACAACTACGAAAGTATTTTCTTCGGACGTTATTTAATTTCATCTCCATCCTTGTATAAACACTTATATTTATTTTTGTCCCTATTTTATTCTACATAACTGAGCTTTCGTTCTATGTATCATTCACTGACTACCTCCAACCACTATTCTAATCTCACAATAGTGCACGCAATGTCAAGTCACCTAGGCTGGTGGCCATATTGCAACATGGTGTAGCATTCGGTCTGCACTAGTAAGGAACTAGATCTTCGCATGACTTGATCGCCACCAAATGATCAATTCTAATTGTGATGTATCCTGTGTTAACCAAGAACAGTGTACTTTAGCAGCTCTATGACATATTATGATTTGTGTTTTCACATTAATATTACATTTTAGATTTTAACCAAATTATCTCAATCAGAATAACAACAAGTACAATAAAAAAAAACTTTATCAATATTAACATTATTACAATTGTGGACTTAAACAATGATTAACAATTCTGTAACATTTAAGTCCTATTTCGTTGTATCTTGTTTTAGGTGGGATTTTAAATCAGGTATAATATCATGTGTCTTTACGAAAATTGTTTCACGGACGATATTCTAGTTACGTTGTGCACGTTGTTGATTGGAAAATCAATCCCAAATAAAGTTTTTAAAATAAATAATAAACAGATGCTTTATATTGATAAAAAAAATATAATGAAATAATATTCTTTTATTCATAATATATTATTTTTTTTTAACAATTGTTTTATGTGTGAATGGAAGCTATACACCTTGGATGATCCGGGGATATGCACTGGATGGATGTGTTAGGGTGACTAGATAAATTTCTCGCAAAGGTCAACAAGGATTCAGGTAAAACACTAAGAAAGCGTTCCTCCAATCAACCGTTCCTTGAAAAATTTAGCCAGAAATATCATACATCCAGAGGTTCTGATTGACTAACTGGTTACACTGCGTATTTGTTTGTAGCATTCAGAATCTTATAGCAACCAAGGGTCATTAAAATATTATGATATACCCGTATTTTTTGTATTGAAATGAACCTGGGAAATGTACTTTCGCTTCTTGACCTGTCTTCTCTTCGTCTGTTCAGGCCGCTGTTTATAGTCTAGGATCGGGGGTTACTGGAATATCTTGTGAAAACGTTATAGAGTTCATTTTGCAAGATTATTCAGGATGTTTTGTTTTAAGTGTGGTATTCCTTAGAAGTGCATTTCCTCGTATTCCGCTCCGCGAGATTCACTAACCATAAACATATCAGTCTCACGCATGTGAACGCTTAATCCCCAGTTCACCGAGCCGGTTATCGAATGGTTTCTGTTAATAACCTAACTTCAACCAATCCCTTGAATGTTTTAAAAAAAAATAAATCATTTTAGCATATTGGAAAACAAATTATTTAACAGAAAATTAAAGTTCACGTGGTGTTGTTTGCTTACTATGTCCTAACATTAATTGGAAGATATAAGTACTCATTTTATCCCTTTGCATAATTACGTTGCTATCAGGAGTTTGTAGCCTTAAGTCGTAGGCGTCTTTGAAGCGAACGGTAGTGGGTCGAGTTCTGCAGTGCAACTTAATTTCAGTGTAGGTACATCCAACTGACGTGTCCGGTATAAGACGAAATGGCTAATGGATTTCGTGGCCAGCCACTGATTATCTCTGTTTTGTAATACTGTCTTGCTACTGAGGATATTATTGCGGGTATAGTTAATTTATTCGAATTTCAAAAACAGTTCATATTTTTGTTTTAAGTTTTCAGTTTTATATGTAAACTTGATTTAACTTGGTCTTTTTCTCACAAAAAGTTTCAGTACAATATCTTGTTATGCATTAATGGTCCAAATGTTATTGAAGCTGAGGGTCTTTATGTTAGAACTTCATCATTTTCTGTTGATTAAGTGGTGGTCAAACAATTATGATTCATATATATCTCTGAAGATTCCTACTCTGTGATATATGTTCAAAGCATGTGCCCTTTGCTTGCAATTCTTGAATGTAAATTCTGTTACGTACGGACCCCAAAATTGAAAAACTTATTCGTAGATGCTGTTTATGATACCTTTTGTTTGCAAAAGTCGCATTTCTCTTACGTATTTCACAAGCCTGTATTTATAATATCTAATTAATGTTTGTAGGATAATAGTATTAATATGAGAGGACACGGTCACACAATTTTCGTATGCATACAACGTACAACACACGAAAAAGAAATAATTAGTGGGTATTTTTCAACATGTTGAAAAAATCTTTAGTTCACTGGTAGTATATTAAGGTGAGTTTCCCATCGGTACGATTTAATCATCAGTCCTCTTTGCCTTTTCATGGTCTATTTCATGTATCATCATAATCACATTCCTTCTTGGAAATTGTATTAACTCTTTTTGATGTTAGGTTGGTATGTGTTGTGTAGCGAGGGGAATCAGTGACAGTGTTTGTATTGTGCAGCTAGAGTCAGAATATGCTGCTAATATTAAAAATAAACTGTTTCTACTAATATCTCTTGATTCCTCTTGATTCTAATATCAATTTCATTAATAAGGCATGAGAAAACAAATCATATTAGACAAATATCATATAAGCTGACGGATAAAGCCACGCAAAGTGATGCTCTCTGTCTGTTGAACTATTAAAATTCGGGTTTAAGTCCATCGGGGTGATTATAATAGATTAGTTAGAAGAATTAAAGTGACTGTCTGCACCTTCTATTCGAAATGTATTTTCTTCGATGTACCATTCATCATTAATAATGTTTAATTGCAACTTAAGTACATTGCGCTTGGATAAGGCCTATATTGTTTCACAAAGTATTGGTTCACGGTGGTAACGTTGATTCGTTTTGTTAATGGGGTCGTTTCGAAGTGGGAGATTAAAGCGTTTTCTTGGACTTGTTATTTATCGCGTGTTATTTTAGTGCGACTCGTTTGTACTATTCATTCGATATTTTTTATTTTTAATCAGTAGTGTGAGGGCCTTACTCTACTATTTTATGAATCATTTACGATAAGATGGTCCTGGAGGAAGAAAAAATATACCACTCATTTCTATGTTTTTCCGTACTCTTGTTTTTTGTGTCAGTTAGTCTTTTTGCTCACCACAGTTTTGACTTACGTTTTCTTTGTTTAATCGTATTTGCGTTGCTTTTCTTTGAAGTTTGTTGATTTTGAGTTGCTTTTCTATTTTTGCCTTACACTCTAGTAAACGATTTGTTTTCCCTTTGGTTGCTGATAATGCTCTTGGGCCACACTTTATGGAAATTTAAACGATTTTCGTGCTGTAACTGTATTCCTATTCATTTACTTAAAGGAACCTTTGTCTATTTAATACTGGATATTTTCTGTTTTATCTTGATGAATGAAATCTGGATCACCTTATTGGTTGTGGACTACCCTGTACAATTATGATTGAGTATGTTATGTTCCTTATCCAAAACTACTTTCATACATATTCAGTTTTTTGAATCTAGGAGTGGATACTCAGCCTTTGTGTGAAACACTTCAATGGGATGTTTATCTTAATCCGCAAATATCATCCACCCTGGCTACAAATTTCGTTCCAACATTTCTATGTATCTTCTCTAGAAATCTTATCAAAATAAATCATCTTAATATGGATTCTCCTTAGCTTTTGTGTAGATAAAATTGAAAATGAAATTCGTACGTATGCCCGCGTAGGATACTTTCTAGTTAATGAAGGAGATTCAATTGATTTTTCTTTGCAATTTTTCAAAAATGGTCTTCAATTTCCCAACAGTCGAAATTAATCATCGTATAGCCTTGAATTCCGGCTTTCATCATCATCATATGAGGCGTCATACTCTTTTTAAATGAAGACATTCTGACTCCCAGGGCAGAGTTTAAATGGTCTGAATATTTTTTCTGGTTTAAAGTTTTTGAGCGGAGTTAGTTTTCTAAGAGATGTGGTCGTTATAACCCATACTCATACCCACCTTCCTTTATCCTGGCATGGGACCGGCAGTAACCCTTGGAGGGACTCCAGGCGGAGTTTCTCTGCGGGAAAAAAACAAAAATGACCACTGCGGACGAAGAAATCTGGAAAAAGAACTGGAGTGGATAGGCACACTTTGAGGAAAGCACATAACTGCATCTCAGACAAGCCCTTCACAATGGAATCCTCAAGGCGAAAGGAAAAGAGGAAGACCAAAGGTACACTTCAGCAGATCGGAAAAATGGAGATAGACATGAGGAAAAATGAACAAGAATGGATGGTTTTAGAAAAGAAGGCCCAGACAGTGTAAGTTGTAGAATGATGGTTTGTGCTATGACTCACTAGAAGTTATCAGGCTGGTAAGTACGGTATGTATAGGTTAACCCTTATTTTAGCTGAATGTTGATTTTCATGCATGGTATCAATATCTGTATCTTTTTTGTATAATCAATTTGGTTAGAATGAATTAAGCTACACACATTGAATGTATTTAATTTTAGTCAATTCATTTCAAAGAAAACTAACCTTCTGCAGTGCTTTGAAGTTTTGTTCATTAGAAAGACATTGTTATTGGACTATTGTAACAAATTTTAGTTTCTTGTTCATATTACTTTTTAAATGTAGTAACCAAGTGTGAATGTATTTCTGTGAAGGTATTATAAATGTGATTTATATAGCAGGAAAATTTATAACGAGAAGATCTGATTAGATACCTTTGATCCAATGTAATTTTCATTAGAATTATGAGCACTTTTACGAATTATAGGAAATCTCAGTAAAAGAATGGTGATTTTTCTCTACTTTGTCGTACTATGTCCTGCATCTTTGTATGCAAATGTCAACCGTATATAGCTTAATTCATGTATTTTTATGTAGGGTTGGAGAGAGATTTTATAGTCTAGGGTTGTGGAGTATTTTGTTGGTTTTGTCCTCTGTGGTGGAGGGTTGGATCGTAGTGCTTTCATCGTTCTTCTAATCGACATCTTCATCACAATAACTTCAGGTACTAGTGAAGTGTTTTGATTTGTTCCATTATGAGTTTCTCTGCTTGGCATGTAGATCACGTTGTGAGTATTTCGTGTTGATCCTTAAGCTTGTCGTGTTCTAACATAGGATCAAAATATCAAACCATATGGGAGATACAACAAAGCTAAAGTTAGTAAAATCTAATGACATTGGTCGGTTTGGTATCTTTTAGTTTGTCGTGCGTAAATCTCTCCTCAGGACGGTTTTTGTGCTGTATCTATACGTTTTGATTTGTGTCGGTTGTTGACCAGCTCGTGCTTCCAGCTTTTGCGGAATTTATACTTCCCCATTGCAAGCTTGGTCTTCTTCTCTAGGTAGCGGGGGCTGGGACACATCAAATAAAGAGACTTATCGGTCTTTGGCCACCCATTCTTGTTCCGTTCGCAGTTATGTGAACTGTAATCCGCTTCAAACCTGCATTAACACTATTCTACTACTAAGTTTGTTTACGGATTAATTTGGTTATACTGTTCAATTTAATCATTTAATCGATTAGTGTTGTTTAAACGCTGTATACAATTTGTTTTATTTTTTTTAATATGCCACTAACACGTCTGTTTGATACATGGGGTCATGCCTACGTTATATTGCTCATTTCTACTTTAAATGTAGTCGCTTAATTATCGCTCGATGAATCATTCGCTTTACCATATGT
>OX103724.1:83680138-83725153 GCA_944470365.2 Schistosoma intercalatum | reverse complement strand
CAATGATCATTAGTTGAATTCTAATAATGCTTTCTTCAGTTACTATCATACTGAATAAATGCATAACTGAAACTGTCAGACTAAAATCGTTTACTATTCTAAATGATAGTCGCACTGAATTATTACATAATCTCATTCTTGATAACTTCTTATCACTAATAATACAATGTTCGATATATATAGTGCTAGTAGTAGTAAGAGTAATGATATTAGTACTTGTATTAGTCTGTTGTATGCTATCTGTGTCGACAGACATAAGTAGTATGTAACACTACTCATAAATACAAAGTCTAACAGAAGAAGGTTGAAAAGATCGAATTGAAGAGATCAGGAATGTAAACAGACAGTAATTGTAATAGTAACAGGAATAAGGAGACGATGAAGTTTGTAAGAGACTACTGATGGAAAATGTGCAAATGCAGTATTTAATGTATGGCTTTCATATTTTACGAAGACATTATGTAATTCTGAATCAAACAATAAATTGATTTGTCCCACATGACTTCTCGTTCACTTCATTAATAGTAGTAGCAGTGTGGTGTGTGCTACTTATATTGACATGTTAGTCGTGAACAGAAGGTCTGGCAGCAGAAAGACAAGAGGATTGAACAGTAAAGAATGGAAACAGAATGCAATTTGTATGAAAATGCAAGAACAATGAAGTCTGAGTCATTATGAGACAATTGATGGACATTTCGCAAATTACGTATTTACTGTTCGATTGTTAGATTTTATTAACAAGTCCTGTAGTTTTGTGTTGAATACATTCGATTGTCCCCACTTGTGTTCTGTTGACTACAGCCGTGGTAAACAACTGATGACAACAAAGATACTGCATAAAACTATGTTATAAACCATCATACAGTCAGTTGAGTCAAATGAAAAATAGTAATATGAACAGACAATGCTATCGAGATTTCAGAATTATCAATTTTGATTTATAAATCAAGTATCGTTTATTGATGTTAAACAATTACCAATGCATTCTCTAATCTTTCGAATTAGGGGATAAGTGTGGTACGATGGTCTTTAACACAATGACTTAATGGTATCTCTCTCAATAGGACACTAGAACGTTTACTATATTGGAATATTGAGAGAATGGAGTCTCTTAGATTAGTGGCCCTATTACAACATGATCGGTAGAACTCGATTATTATTATCAAAGGAATAGGTAAACATGAAAATGGTTTGTATTCAGTAGTCCATTAATTTTAAATATTTCATCACTGTAGGTTGTCACTTATACTTTAAATACTGTATTGACAACATCTTAAACTTTAAAACTGGGTGAAGCAGGTTAGGATCACTCAGAAAGTATAAGTCTCCTCAAGATCACAGAAACACCTAGCTGATGAGTTTTAACTATTAAACAAAGCCTAGACCCAAAGGTTTCGGTCAACAATCTCCAAGAATCTGATATCTTGAGATCCAAGGTAATGGTTAAAACTAGTCAACAAAAAACCCAGGACCGAGGTTTTATTCTATATATACCACTCATCAGCATGATATACCTCTAATCTTGAGAAAACCTATGCTCCCTAATGGATTTAATTCCATATCTCCTGGAGGTTCATTTCAATGTGAATTTGTCCTATAAACGATCCCAGTTATATAATGCTCTATTCATTCAATTATATTTTTAATCAATCAGTTAATCAGTCAGTAACAACGTAGAAATTCGTACGTACGTACATCAGTTCGAGTTGCCACACCACATTAGCACAGAGATGCAGTTGTCGATTCAAATCCCGTAGTGGTAGAAGCGGTAAGAGTATAAACAGTAATCGGAAACATTAGGGTTTGAAGATGTTATTTAAAGAGTATAATTCAGTGAAATAAATATGAAAAGAGAAATAAAGGGACATGAAGAATTCGAAAGATTAAAATTTGGGAGAACACAAAGAGTGGATGCACCTGTGCCATTGCGAACGATTTTGAGCCATGTCATTCAGGGTCTCTAACCATCGGTTGCTATCATCTCGCGGTCCCCAACCAGATTTGATTGATTTAATCAATCAATATAAGTTCACAAATAAAAATTATCTTCAAATTAACAAATTTCATACAATCTCTATTTAAATGATGACGATGATGATGATAATAATATCTTAGGTTTACAATATCATGTTTATAGGTCATTATTAACATCACTATTATACTACTACTTATCTTACTCCTAAACTTGACAACACGCAGGCAGATGTTCATTATAGTCAATTTCTTTTACATTTCAATGAAATAATATCAAGTCTTATCTATTTATTCATTTAGTCATAATAGATATATAGAAAATAAACAATAGAATTATTGAAATCAGATGACAATTGATGAAACATATATATTTATATACTACTTATATACATCATATTATGAATGAAAACATTTCATTTATATAAATAATAAACATGTGGTGCCATTATTGTTTATTTATTATTTAAAAATACATCATAATAGTTACATATTATGATTGTAAGAGAATATAAATGTATTAATTAGACATATATATTTCTCATGGTGAGACTATAATTTATGAATGAACTAATCAAGTATAAGAGAACAGGTCTCGGATTTTGACATGAAATTCACTCATTTATAAGGATAAATAGAGTTTTGGTATTATAGTTGATGTCAGCTGTTGGGGACAATAGATCCCCAGAACTCACATGGGAAAGGACCTAATTTTGTAATTTTACTTAGAAAATTTGAATTTCTTTGTTTTCGCACCAAAAGCGCTCTTGTATTTCGCTCGTATTTCCCACTTGGAAATATCTTAAATGCTATTGGTCCGTTGCGTCTTTTAGTATGCTATTTGGTAACTCTCCCCAAGGACGGTTTCTCATTGCATATAAATGTTTTGAATTGTGTTAGTTGTTATCGCTCGTGCTTCTGGCTGTTTTGCAGAATATACTCCCTCATTCCATGCTTGGACTTCTTCTTCTAGTTAGCGGGGCTGGGACACATCAAATAGCTAGCTTTTTGGTCTTTGGTCACCGAGTCTTGTTCTTGTTCGCAGATTAAGTGAACTCAGGATAGTTTCAAACCTAGCATCAACTCATGATGAAAACCTTAAATCTAACTCGTAACTTTAACCATCAATTGTAAATCATTATCCGAATTCTCATACTGGTTTATAACTCTCATTTGGTCTTGGCTATTACGTGGACACTCTCAAGGTTAATCTGCAGTCGCTCAAATGTCACCCATAAATTAGAGTCTCACCATTCTTATATAGTATAAATGAAACATTAGTGATATAAAAGAGAAATGAAATGCTTTTATAGTTTCATTTGACTGACAATAAACAATACTTATGATAGTTTCATTAGTTACATTTTCTTAAATATTTAATTAGTCTGTAGAGAAATTTTTTTTCAATCATCGTTTATTTTTTTCAATGGTTGAGATTATGAGTCAATTGAAGCTAGATCACCATGGAAAACATGCAAGCACTGGACGGCCGTTTCGTCCTATTGTGGTGATCCTCAGTAATGCGCATCCACGATCCTAGATCGCGAGATTCGAACCCATGATGTATCAGTCTCGCATGCGAGGGTATAACCACTAGACCATTGAGCCGACCGGCGTCCAACGGTGTTAATGTCTAACTTCAACTGATCCACGAAATTGAGCGACACATCCACCATTGTCTTCAGTGAGTTCCTACAGATGACTAAGAAATTTTCTATACCACGATATAACTTCTTTAATGGGAGAAATTGCTTTTAAGTACTTTCTGGCTTTCAATAGTGTTCTAACCCTTAATCATTCATAACTTGAAACTATGATAACAATGCAATCTCCACTAATTCTCTTATTTTAACCAAGTGTTAAAATGATTCCAGAGGCAGATAAGTTTTAGTAACAACATATAAGTGAATTATAAATATCCAAACTTCTTTATTGATAATTATGTGATTAGAAGTGAAGTTTTAACAGTGATTTACAGACAGTTTTCGTAGTGGTATACATAAAGTAATCAAGGATAAATAAGTAGATTTATTGAAGATTTGGTCATGTCAAAATTTGGATCACTCATATATATTCGTAAATAGCTTATGCTAATGAATTCCTTGATAACTTTGAATTCACTTTTTAGTATGAGAAACGATTTGATGAACGTTTTCTCAGATTCTTATTATTCCTCTTATATTCACAATTGTTTAGATTGACTTTTTCTATTATTTGTATATAAATACTTCAACAAATTGATACATTGATATAAGAGTATTTACGGAGATGATCAAGTTTTCGTAGTTTCAAATTATGAATTGATCTTAGCTAAACCACCATTGTAAAATCAGGAAGAACTAGACAGCTATTTCGTTCTACAATGAGACATCCTAGCAACGTGTATTCTTGACCCCTATCATAATATCCAAAGTCCCCTAATATCGATTTTTATCGTACAAATTTAAATTAACTGTCTAATCATTTCTCGTATCAAGGATCTATTGAACAATAAATACGAACAATCATTTAAACTAATAAGTATAAGGTCAACCTCGAGCTTGGTAGCTTAGCAACAACCAAAGTAAATAATTTAAATGTAATTCAATATACTGTTTAAGTGAGTTTATTTGTAATTACGTATATTATTAAACTTGATAATTATTTTTCTTAAACTATCACTATTCATTAAGTATTATTATTTACATCAAATGGGTTTTGTGGATATTACAGTAATTTCAGTGGTTAAGATCATGAGTCAGTTGAAGCTAGACCACCATGGAAAACCTGGAAGCACTGGACGGCCGTTTCGTCCTATTGTGGGACTCCTCAGCAGTGCTCATCCACGACCTCGCACCCCGCGAGATTCGAACCCAGGACCTACTGGTTTCGCGCGCGAGCACATTAACACCGTTGGATGCTGGCTCAGTGGTCTAGTGGTTAAGTGCTCAATGAATCAATCTTACAATATTTATAAAAGTGCTTACTCACGCTATGTTTCCTATGGGCCAAACCTAAAGCTTAATTTAAACCCATCATGAGATAGCGGAAGAGCTCTTCAAACGGATGTTTTATGATAATCTTGAACAATGAGAGTTGAATGATTTAATGGTGAAGTTTGATCTTTCTAAATAATCTGTCATTGATATTAGAATGAATAGAGCTATTAAATGACTCTGAAGGTGATTAACAACTTATTCTGTAGATAGAACAGAATGATATTGATAAACCATTCTCAAATTATCAATATTGCTCTCATTCACTAAAATATTTCTTAAAATGAGTGATAGACAGACAGTCAGTAATAGGCAACGTAGAGTTCTACATATATGTGTAATGGTTCAATCAGTCGCACCATATCAAGAGGGGGAGACGAAATGATTAGGAAAAATGTCAGATCAGTAGAAATGGTAACGGTATCAGTGATAGTATTACTCCCTTATGCCTGTAACCACCCATGGAAAAGCATAGGCCGCTCATCAGGATTCTCCATCCAACTCTGTCCTGGACAATCCTTTCCAGTTCTTTCCTGTTGCTATTCATCCTTTTCATGTCTATTTCCGATTCCCGAAAAAATATGTTCTTTGGTCTTTCTCTTTTCTATTTCCTTCAGGATTCCAAGTTGACGTTAGCCTCGTAATGCAGTTCGGTGATTTCTGCAATGTAGGTTCAATCCACCTCCATCGTCTTTTCTTAATTTCCTCTTCATCTGGAAGTTGGTTTGTCCTCTCACATAGTAGGTTGTTGCTGATGGTATAGACAATATAAATCGAGAGGAAAAAACAAATTCCCGAAATATAAATTACAAAACAATTTTAGAACTTCAGATCTCGGAAGTGAATTTATCTGCTCTTTTAAAACCGATCCTGAGCTATGTTGCTCATTATTCAACGAGTGGTAATAAAAATTACTATAATTCAAGACAAATAATATGTACCTACCAACACGGCTGGTTAATTACTCCAATTATTGGTGCCACATCTTGGTTTTGTCCCCGTTCTTTTCTTACAACCTACTATTTATTAACTAGGCAAATATCGCTCACTGATACAGTGTCTCAACAAGCTTAGCTAATGAATGTTCACAACTTTAACAAACGATCGCCATTTTTACCTGGTAACTTGCATATAAACATAGCTGACTGGGATGTTTAAAAGACCCATACATACCATATTTATTGTTAATATATACATAACGTATCAATTTGAAATAGTTTATAAGGATGGAAAAGTGATTTTCAACGGAATTACAATTTTGAACAACACAGACTTCAGTGGAATATACCGCCCAGATATTTACTGAAATTTGACTTTCAAAATATATACACTTATTATAAATTTTTTCTCGAAATACACGGCGTTACCTCATATTCCGCCTTACCTGACAGCTCTCATTTGTATTTATCGTTACACTACTATTATTATTCAGTAGTTTATTTGTGTGGCGTACTACTCGTCCTATCCGTTGATATTATTACGACTTAGTTTGGTTTTATACCTATGGCATTATTCTACATTACATTCATCCTTTAGTTTTTCATGCCGGCTACTCTTTTAAACCCCTCCTACCTTTGATGATTTGACTAC
Organism: Schistosoma intercalatum; assembly: GCA_944470365.2. NCBI lineage: Eukaryota > Metazoa > Platyhelminthes > Trematoda > Strigeidida > Schistosomatidae > Schistosoma > Schistosoma intercalatum. Next base: position 83,718,617 of record OX103724.1, on the reverse strand, counting down.
TTACGATATATAACATCTAATTTTCGTTTGTTAATTACTGATATTCTGGTTAACCTATCCGTGTAATATTTTCTGATAGTAAATGCTACAATTTCGTCCTTATTCCCTTGATTGAATGGGACACTTTCACTTTGTTTGCGTTTTCCAACAGTGCAATTGACATTTGAATACCCCATGATTCGAGGTTTATAATTTCTTAAAGTTTATAATGTTTTCTGTTATGCGATTTGAAAAAAATCCTGTTTCCCAGTTCAAAAATTGCACACGTAACGTGATTATTGAAGAAGATTCCTTAGATCAGCTTTATGCATACTTGTATTGCCATTGGTGTTTTACCTATTAAGTCATTTTGTGTTGTTTTCTATGATCTTTATTTTTCTGCTCATGTTTCTCACTCTACATTTGAGTAGATTACTCTTGGTGACCTCACTTAGGGTCACTGTTGATGAAATATTGTAATAGATTTGAACGAACGTTTTGTTATTTTTCACGGCAGTCTCGCTTTCCTAACGTTACCAACTTTTCATTAACGTTCTCTTTGTGTATGTCCAGAGCTTAGATTGCCCATTGGGAAACCAAATAACATGACATCCAACAAAAAAATCATTGAAAAAACCTATTCGGTCAGAGACAAGTTTCCTGATTACCTCTAGAACTAACATGAGAACTCAATTCGATAACCGTTCATATAATAAATGAATCAAATATGAGGTTTATTAACGATAAAATAAAAGAAGGGATAGTAATCAAAATTTTCCATAAGCGCAGACTAAATACCCAATAAACTGTTATTGGAGGTATACTAAAAATATGTTATATCAATATATCAGTATAAGAAGTGTAACAGACTAAGTTTTTTTATTAGATCCATGAACAGACAGATGCTATACCACCGATGGAACCTGGAAGCTCTGGATTGGCTGATATGTCCCTATAGAGGGACTCCTCAGCAGAGCGCAACTGCGAACCCCTCGCTGGGACCACGAAACCCAGGCCTTCAGTCTCGCGCGTGAAGGTTTAACCTCTAGACAACTGAGCCGGGCCGACATCCAATGGATGTTTACATGTCATAACTTCCAACAAACAATGAAAATGCGCGAGTGACAAATCATTGTAACTAGAGGTAAGAAACTTATCTTCTACCCCCCCCGACACCCGATTATATCCTAGACTTCCCATCACGAAGTAGTTCGCTAGTGAGCGCATGGTTATTATCAAATAAGGTTGTAGGCGAACATTAAGTTATTAGATGTTTAACTATGCTTCCTTTAAATGACATCTGACCTTGTACTTGGATGTCATATTTCAATTGGCCCCGTATGCTAACGGATGTTGTTTGAATGACTTGCATATAAACATCCTCTACAAATTCAATGATCCTCAGTAATTCTCAAACAAGCTTCAAATACCTATAATATTATAAGTAGAAGATGATAGATAGTTTAATACAAAATGAGTTGTCAGCGAAATAAGAGAGAAAATATTTAGTTGAGTATCATATAAACTAAAACGTTTTGAGTGATTACAATATAACCCGTGGAAAAAAACTTCGTCGCTGATATATGAAAAAGAAATATATTTAAAACTAAGGAAATCATATAAAAAAAGAATCATATCTAATAGTATAACATGAACAGAAACGACATCTATATATCCTAAAGATTCGTTTAAATTTGTAAGCGTATAAGGATAGTAAGAATTAAATTTTAGGGAAATCTAATATACCCATTGAGAGTCAGTACCATCACCGTCGTGGTTGAAGAATAACAAAAAGATAACCCACGCTTCACAAAAGATTTTGTTAAAAATGAGATGTAGATACTAATCAATAACGCGATAATAAAACAACTTCCAGTAACGTTTACCATATATCTGACACACCAGGGTATTGAACCGTGTGTGTGTTCTCCACAGAATGAGCTGTACTATTACAGATAGTAGTGTTAAAGCCTAAAATGGAGTCTGGTTATCTACCTTGAAACGGGATTATACAACTATTCGGGCGAGCGGCAAATTTTGCTGTAGGGGGGGCTTCAACTGTGTTGCCGGGCTCTCGGCTTTTTAAAGGGCGGGGGGGGATGGTGGGGGGGACTGTAACTGTTTGGATTTGTCCACGTAAAAAGACTGGAGGTGTCTGGTTCCCCGAAAACCAATGTAATATTACCCTGTGTTCACAAGGTCTAATAATATAACTAAGAATTACCTTAGTATAATAAAAATTTGTCAAGAAAATTTACAAATCCGGTCACATATTAGTGCACTGAGAAATTAAGTGACTTAAAGTAATGACTATTTGGCAAATTGATTGCTAGAATTTATTTAACATTCACGACATGACCGCAGACTTAAGTTATGCTATTAAACTATCAGAAAAGTGGAGTGATCAAATCTGTAAACTACTTGAAAATGTTACTTATTAGAAAACCAAAATTTACTACTGTTGAACTTTTATGATTCAATAATAATTTACTAATTACAAAGAAATTAGTTTTTTTTTATATTTTCGGGTTTTGTGGCGAACTCGACAAAAACGTTAATGAATACTCACCAGCACTTCATTTTTAATAATCCACACACTAATATGTGATGGAGGTGCAGGTCACTTATTTCCGACAGATTAAAATACCAATTGAAGTCAACAATCAAAATAGATCATCTTTATTGATGCATTCATTCTCAATGACTTTGGGACACAATGAAACTAATAAACAAAAAACGACTGTCAATTATATAATAAAAAATGGTCACTGAGGAAAAGTATCATCGAGATTATTCTTTCAGGAAAACAATTGATTCATTACAAAATAAAGCAAAATAACCTTAGCTCTTCTTGGCAACCATCTTCTGATTTCTATTATCCGATAGTCTTCATCTCATATTTGTATTACAGCTAACCGCTATCGATTAGTATTAGTACTTGATGTAATTGTAATCACAACTGATTGATCACAGGTGTGATCAATGTCATGTGTGACAAGTCCTTGAATTAGAGTAGATTGAATGCATCGACCAGTTGCAAATGTAGCCACCAGTCTAGGAGACACGACAACGCAATCCTATATATGAGATTAGATAACTGAGTATGAAGGTAGTTCGAAGGAAATCCTGGACCCGGGATACGTGCTAACTTGGCACACTTAAGCAAGGTTGTACCTGAATCTTGAGGGAACCTGGTTCACCCAGGCGGATTCTGATTCCCGTGTCACCCAGCTTCACAATTCAGAGACCTTCACACTGACTATCCAGGGGCCGCAAACCGCCCTCCTGTAAGCATTAGATGATAATCACTATTGATTGATCACTGGAGTGGTGATCAATGTCCATGTGTGGAAACGTCTCAGATTGTGATACAGGGCGTGTGTGAGTGGACACAGGGGGCGGGGAGCGGAATCCATCCATATATAGCACACCAGAGGGGTCTCTGTCTCATACAGATTGCGCGAGTACACCGTTGGGGGCGGAGAGTCGAGGCCATCAGGGGGAGAGGGGGGGCGAGCGGGATAACACTCGTGGGGAGGGGGGGGGGGGGGGGGGGGGGGGGCACAGATTTCCTGTCGACTACCTCCAATCACCATCTAATCTTGATTTAATTGTATTCTACGTTCTTATTAAGTAACCAATTCACTTTTTTTCTTTTATTCTTCTATCTTCCAGAATCTTTCACACACTTTATACTTCAAATTACCCTTGGATGTAACTTACCTTGAAGCTATACGCAAACTTATCAAAGTTAGAACTTACAATCGAGATAATTTATTGTATTTATACCAAGAGGATCAATAAACCAATGTCTGAAGAGAATAATCATAATAAATCAATCATTGATACAAAAATGAGAACAGATAAACGTATGAAAGGAATGCATCGTAAACAAATGTACTACATATGGAACTAATATAACATTCATTAAATAGGAAACGAGAAAACTGCAGCAACATTTTGAAAAAAAATGATGACAAGAAAAACAAATCTAAATGATGCCGTATTAAGTAGGATCACATCTAATAGAATTATTTTAATAAACCACTAATCAACGATAAGTAGACAAGATGAAGAAACGTTTTATTGAAAACTTAGTAAGAAATCAATATTTTGATTTTTTACACTATATAGGGTTGTGGCGTATTAATAAGGAATAAGGATTGATATCATAACCGATATGATGTTAGACCACCTTTGGAAACCTGGAAATACTGGATGGCCGTTTCGTCCTATTGTGGGACTTCTCAGCAGTGCGCATCCACGATCCCGCTCGTGGGTTCGAATCCACGATATTGCGAGATAACCCATCGAAGACGATGGAAGACGGTCGAGATCATTCTTTGTGAATGTGTTAAGATCCATGTTATCTCTGAAGTCATAATCAGATATACAAGGAAAGTTGCAGATATTGTCTCACTTTATACAAATACTTCGGCTAACGTCAAAATATAAAAAAAATCACCTACATTTACAAAAAGAACTATTACACAACCATCAATATGATATATTAAATCGTCCAGTTAACATCAAATAAAAAACAATTCAATATTTAGTTGTTGAGATCATGAGTCAATCAAAACCGGACCACTATGGAAAACTTGGAAACACTGGATGGCCGTTCCATACTATTGTGGGACTCCTCAGCAGTGCACACCCACGACCTAACCTCGCGTGATTCGAACCCAGGACCTATCGGTCTCACGCGCGGACACATAACCTCTAAACTACTGAGTCGGCATCCAACGGTGTTACTGTCTACCTTCAACTAATGCACAAAATTGACCGACACATCCACCATTGTTTTCAGTGAGTTACTATCTCACAACAGATTCGGTTGAGCTCCACTGGTCATCGAAAATTCAATATTCCTTAAGCTTTATTCATAAATTTCATTCAATTAGTTCCCTTTAAAGAATTGTTATTCTGACTTGATACAGATCAATCCATGAATTTCTGTATTAAATGAAAATGATCTTAAACAAACAAAACAATAAAACTGGAAACTTTTATCTTGCACTAAAAAATTTTTAAAAATCATTTTCTTATGTAGACAACAGAAATGAATTATATAATAGCGAATCAACCAAATGCAATGGCATCATTAAGAGTTAAAGCTATTTTTATGATTGGTCTACATGATAAAATGATACAAAAAATAAGAAAACACATAGATCAAGAAATATTATGAGTATCAAATGTTTGTATTTTCATTGACAATAGGATAAACACAACACAAAAACAAGGATAGAAAATACATCTAAAGAAAATCAAGTAGTTAACCCCTTTTCGTAGCCTGGCATCTGACTCCAATTATCTCGATGATTGTTCATAATAACTTACAAAACATACATACACCAGTAAATTCTCGTGAAGAGCATAGGCCCCACACCAACATACTCCATCCAACCCGATCTAGGGCAAACCTTACCACTCTTCCCAGTTCTTATTCATCCTTATCAATATCTGATTCAATTCCCGATGGTAATGTGTTCATTTGGCCATCCACATCTCCGCTATTAATTCAGATTACCAAGTTGGTTTGCCACGTGATGCAGTATTGACGGATTTGCCAATGTATGTTCCCTATCCATTATTCCATCGTCTTTCCTAATTTCCTCTTCAGCTGGAAGTTGGTTTTGTTCTCTCCCACAAAAGGCTGGGAGAGAACAAAACATACATATCGTCAATCCTCATAATAGAATTATCGACTTAACTCACGTTCATGAAAAACGGAATTAAATAAGTCAAATACGAGAATGAATGTTTGAATACGTATATTTTGTATACTCGTTGATTGGAACAGACAATCAAAGAATCACAACGAATGAAGCGATGAAAAGAGAGCGAGACGAGACAGTGCGAAGTGGAGAAGCAGTGTGAGCAAACTCCATTTAACCAAGAGTTAATCGATTTTTGTAGTCACACAAAAATAAGTTACAGATATTTGATGAGTAGGATAACATGTACATACATACGCCCGCTCATCTAAAAAGAGTCAGGGTTGATAAGCGAATAATTAACAAGGTAAAAACCTGTCTCAAGAAGAATAGATAAATTGACCTGCGTCAACATACTGAGGGGCGTTATATTAGGGGGTTATCTCTGTAGTGGCTGGGGGGGTGTTGGTCTGATGGGGTTTTATTCAAAAAAGCGGGGGGGGGGGGGTTTTTTAATTGTATGACTTGAATAATGTTAATTAATTTGAATTCTTAAGTAACATATCCTGTTTCAGATCCATGTTAGTAACTATAATACTGTTGTGCATACTACTTATGTCGACAGATATAAGTAGTATGTAACACCAATCAGAAGTGTAACGTCTGACAGCAGAAAGTTGATTAGATTGATTTAAGATCAGGAATGCAAACAGATAATAATCGTTATAGCAACAGGAATGAAGGAAAGATGTTTTAAGGGACAATTGATGGAAGATGTGTAAATGAAGTATTTAATATTTTGTTTTCGTATGTAATAAAGACACTGTAACTTTGCATTAAACAATACATTGGTCTTCCTCACCTATGAGTTTGTTCAATACAATATCACCATGGATAACTACACTTATCAGCTAATATTTGAAGTCCTTTAGTTAAATTACTTAACAGACAATGTTATTCGAGCAGTAACGATTCGCATATTTCTGTGTACTAATATGATCACTATCATATCTGTATAAACATGTAGGCCTATGCACATATCTCTCTCTACCTTAAACGTTAGTCGCTTAAATATCGCTCGATAAGTCATTCTCTCCTATATATATACTCGAATCCTATTATTAGATTTTGACTTGTCTTGCTATGCCCTTATTCGATTTGGCTATAAATTCGCTTCTGTATTCGGTCGCATACACATATTCACCTCTCTGCTTCAGATTTGCCCAATGTACTTAAAACTATGATGTTTGTGCTATCCACTGATAAACTGTAGCCACTCCATCTCATTGCCTTCTGATTTCAAACACCGTTGGGATTGATATAATGACGGTTATCAAGGTGATTAATTAACAGAGATCAGTGAACACAAATGAACTGATTTAGTCAATTACTTCAAGTTAGATATTAAATTCATTGAATATCAACTCAATGGTCTAAAAGTGATAGCACCGGAGAGCTTCTGATTCGATTTTCTATAGGGTGATAGGTGGGTACTTCTGAGTAGTCCAATAATAGAACAAAACAGACATTCAATACTTTATGTCTTTCATTGGTCGCTTAACTAATGTCACTCTGTGATATAAATCGTATTGGCTTTACACAATATAATAATCAAGATTAACATTATGACTTGATTAGCCGCAATGAATATGTTTCATTTGTGAATAAAAGACAATAAATGAGATGGATATTGATTGCCAAGATAAAAGCTCAGTAGTATTTAATGACTAATGACAATAATAATGGCAATAATATTAATCATAATAATATGATCAAAATGGGGATTTGTTGAGATTATAGTGATTTTAATAGTTGAATTCATAAGACGATCTAAGCTAGACCATCAGGTTTTCAATGATAGTCTCGCTTTGATCAACTCATAACTGGGAGCATGCTCAAATATCTGAACTACCATTTAGATACTTCAACAAGTCATCTGTTTTTTTGTTTGTTTTTTCTAACACATCATTATGTCCCTTAATCGCATAACCTAATCAAGTGCGTTTGTGAAAATTTTATGACCTTTTGCTGTACAGCTTGTAAAAAAGTACAATCAAAGTCTATGGTGGTAAATGACCAAATTCCTTGAAAAGAAAGCACTTATTGACAATCGAAAACTCAATTGCTAACCATAATTGGCAATCAGTAAACCTTTAACGTCAATAGATCAAGCCCTTAGAAAAGGGAATATTGATTGAAATACTTGTAGCAGACAATAAGATAAAGCACTCACACGCAACTGCGTTTGCTCATGGGGCTTAATTAAGCCCTTTTGTTAGATTAAAATAAACGGATAGAGTCCTTCGTACAATAACAACTTAACTATACCAATTGTACCTTTATTACTTTTGCACTTGTAAGCATACTTAAGCCTTGAGCATTACCTACTGCCCCCCTTTTAACAACCGCCCCATATATTTCATTCTGTTAGCCATACTATATAGTCGTTTAATTGGTTTCAATGAATCCATTTCAATATCACAAAGTCTATTTATGTACATTTAAACGTGGTTCACTGCTCCATCTCATGCCGACCCGCATGCTCACTCGCTTGCCCGCTTGCTTTTTGGCACTACTCTTTCATGTTTGCTTAACGTACTTATAAATTTGGGTATCTGTGTGTGGTACAATAGTAAACGTAATCAACACTTTGTATTCGCCTCCTGATTAATACACCGTCAGGGCGTTATCTAGTGACGGTTATCAGAACGAGCTGTATACGAAGTTTAAGATTTATATTGTGAATACCGACCACGGCATTATCTAATACCAAAAATATAACACTGAATAAAGCCATCAATAATAATAATTATTATTATTACTATTATTTCGTGAAAGTCGAATAGTGTATGGTTTCAATGATATGAGAATGAAATGGTTAAATTAACAGAACAATAACTGATTACTGAATGATTGCAATCATAAATAATTTTAAAAAAATTACACAATATACAGTAGCCAATACAAAATTATACCACCCGCGGTTTTGTGCGAGAATGTTTAACCCTCAGACCATTGAACCGGTGGCATCCAATGGTGTTAATATCTAACTTCAACCAGTTCATGAAATTGCGCCATTATCCACTATTGTCTTTAGTGAGTTACTATCACACAATAAACACGGTTGGGTACATCAATGTGTTCACAGCTTATCATTCGAACATCAGAAAAACCACTTGATGATCAGTCAAGAAAAAAACTGATAATGATTATCAGAAGAGGGTTCTCTATGGTGATCTACCTTGAAAATCTCCATAAAACCTACTTTTGATAAAAAACGTAAGTAAAAGTACAAATATATGCATCAGCATAATCTTATTCAATGAATTCTCCACAGGTTCACAATTAACTCAAAACCGAAAGAACTAAATCCATAAAATAAGGCCAAATTAGTAAGCAGAGTAACATCATCATTAAGAAATAGTAAATATGTGAATTGAGAATTTTGTTTGTCAATATAAAATCAATTGCAGCTATGAATAATGTTTTGGTTTGTATATAAAATAACAGTATTCACTTGACTCAGTTGTAAGATGAAATAAAATGTTGCGATAAATAATGATCAGAATCAATATTGTCAAATGTTGGTATGTGAGAGGAATAATGGAATAGAAATTGGAAAATTAGCGTGGAATGGATGTAGGATAAGTAAGAATAGGTCAGATAGGTGAGGTATATTTCTCCACCAACTATGGGGGGGGTGAGTGGGTGGGGGGGGGGGGGGGGGGGGGGGGGGGGGGATATTATAAAGTTCTCAAAATAGGGGGAGGAGCGTGGCCAAATATAAAAAAATAATAATAATAAGTATTTGGGACATAAAAGTGAACCTTAATCAATTTACGGTAAACATATTATAAAATTAATTAATTAAACGAGTTTGGCCCCAAAGTTGGAACAGGGTAAAAGACGTGGCTGAACATACTTCTTTTGGATGCAAAGCTCTGGCTTTTTTCATCCGAATAGCAATTGCTTCAGCCGTCTGTAGGATTCACAGCTGACGGAAATAAGGTAGACATGGCTGTTAGACACGATAGATTAATGCCAAAAGAAATGCTCCATGTTGTGCTGTTATGTCCCCGATTAGCGGCGCTAGCGTGTGGACTAAGAGATGAACTGTTAACAGTTTTGACAGCATCTTTACTTAACCACACGGGGAGGTGCTCACGAGCTCGAATGCACATATTCCTAAAACATCCCCCAATAATACTTGGCATCGCGCGTAGCAGTGTGAACAGAACAACCCGAAGGACGAGGCTAGTCTAGGTACTTACAACTTTCAACCACGAGATGAATCTATGGTCTATAGTAAACTCAAGGGATTTTACAGCTGCTAAAAATAAGTAGAAACAAAACATTAATTCACAAACCTTGGTTTATTTATTTAATGCATTTAATACCAATAACAGCCAACTCCCAAATCCCCGACACAATCCAACAGCATAATGCACCAACAAAAATCCGAATCCTGAGACTAAGAACCCTTCAAAACCACCCAGCGCCCTAGATGATCAAAAACATAGCATACTGAATACCAATAAGCGCGAACCAACCATAACAAACTAGCACATACACAAATAAAAACCCATAAAAAACAGTTCATAATTCCAGTGACCACAGGACACAGAAATCCATAAAAAACAAACTACGAGCGAATACCCAACAAAATTCAAGATCAAGATACAATTCCACATGTGCAAAAACCCATCCACCATGATAATTACTAAAAATATCCATCAATTGTATGGAAAAGATTAACATCAAAGCAAGAACGATATAATTGTTCATTACCCTACTACACTATAACTTATGCCTGAACATTCATTGTAGGAGGGAGCAAAGGCCCCCACCACCTCTCCATCACACACTGTCCTGAGCAAATCCATACCCGCACTTTCCCGTTGATAAAACAACCTTTATACATACTGCTACTATTTCCCGATGAAAATAGTGTTTATTTGTGCCTTCCGCTTTATCCGCTTCCCTTCACGATTCAAGTTATAGGGCTTTGCATGCGTGATGACAGATTGATGATATCCGTGAATGTATGTTCTGTCCACCAACTCCAGGTTTTCTTACTAAAGATCCCACTTCAACTGGAAGTCTGGTTGTTCTTCTCCCACAGAACGCTGATACTGAATGTAAATCCGTCCAAGGAATGTAGATTTATTTAGCATGGACAACTATAAAAAATTACTTAACCAACAAGATGAAGATAGGTAAGAATGTTCTCGAAGTTTCAGCTTCGTACAATAGAACTGTTTTGACGTTCGTATTAAAGATTCTGACTTCGATATTGGTTGACGGTTATTTTCATTTCCATATGTTCTTCAATTGTAAGTATGCGGCCCTTGCTAATTGTTCAGTTAGTCAGTGTATAAAATCATATCATTAATGGATCATATAAATCTTCATAATCTCGAACACTTGATCAGAACATTAAAATATCAGAGAAATAATTCTAACTGCTCTTACTATTTAAACATTAGGACACAACACCTTATAGGCGATCTGTTTGAATACCTGGGCTACCTGTTCCTGCTATTTAGACCTTTCAAAAAGTTATTTGTTGTTCTGTTTGTCTTAACATATCATTATATCAATTAATTACACAAGCTATTCAGGTACGTTTGTGAAACGTTTACAACCTTTCGCTGTACAAGTTAGGAAACAGCACAATCAGAGACAATGTGGTTGCTGGCAATATATGTAGAAAAGAATACACATTAATAAGATGTAGATTCCTAAACTGCTAACATTTAACTGGCAACCACTCAATATTTATCATAAGGATCGATCAAGAAGTAAGAGAAGGAAGCTTGTTGAAATACTTTGTGCTGAGAATTCTATATTGTGCCAAAAATGTAATATTGAATAAAGCCACTAGTAATAATACATTTTTATAAATCTCATTGGCTACATAACTAAGATAATTTCAGATGGGTTTTGTGGATATTATAGTAATTTATAAATGGTAATATTAAGCAAGTCAAGAAGAACTTATAGTTACGACTATATACTAACTAATTAACATAAGAATTGCTATACAAGTTTCATATCTCTCCGTTTGTATATCTTTGAATAATTTTATGATTGACCAAATTAAGAATAATAGTATCTACGGCGAGACTCTAATTTATGGACGAGCCAATCAGAAGCGTTATAGAGATTTCAGGGTTACGGCGCCAACTCCAGTGCTTAATGCTAACGTACAATTGGTTCACAGGGAATTTTTACAAAACGTGATAATTGAGCGGCTATAACAAATAAAATGGCGAGACTATAATTTGTGGACGAATCAATCAGGTATAAGATAATAGATCTCGGATTTTAACACGAAAGTTATTCATCCATTCGGCTAAATAAATTTCTGGCATTATAGGTGATGTCAGTTCGTGATGAAAACCCCATATATAATTCCTAACTAAAGCAAATTACGACAATTATTACGAACTGGATAATAAAAGCACCAGTAACACTGGCTGCAACCAGGTACTACAATATATACGGATGTTTGGAGAGCGTACAGACTCTTACATAGGCTTGGTTATGTGCATTGTGTCGCTGTCCATAAGTAGCATTTTGTGCACTCAACAACCCGAGTGCACATAAATAGTATTGAAGCTATGTGGTCGAGGCTGAAGAAGTATTTGAGACTTTATCATGACTCCAGAGGCCGACTATTCTGTAGCCATATGGATGATTTCCTTTACTGCATGCATTACGATTTTAAAACCTCTGAACCTCTTTCTAGCCTTGACAAGTTTATGAACCACGTATAAGAAGTGTATCCACTTTCTTTCGTTGGTTTTGTATGACGTATTTTTACTCTATACTGACTGTTTGCTGATTGGCTAATATTTCTCGAGGTCACTTAGGATTCGTTCAAAGGTCGTCCATAAATTAGAGTCTTGCCGTATTTAAATAATGAAATGAATTTATTCCATTTCAAAATTTTTCATTATCTCCTCTATCTTCTTCCTCTTATCGTAATTTTCAATGTTATATCGAACAGCAATCTTGGCTTCAATAATGTTAAAATTTTATGCCCATTTATATTACTCTTCTTGGAACGGCTTCCGAGAACTAAGACGAAGCCTACAGAGACTCTAAATGAGCCGAAGAGTTTCCATGCAATCAGAGTATAATGAAACTTTCTAGAATATTGACGTGGCATACTACCGTTGGATATGTTGTGTCGTTTATTAATGTTAAGCCCATGTACTTTATTCTAGCTTTCGGATAGCCCAATCTATTCATTCTAGTTGAGTCATATTTTGACGTTGTTAGTTATTCACCTATCAAACTTGACTGTTTTTATATGAGTGCATATGTGTGTGTACATTTCTTACCCTATTCATCGCATGTCTGTAACTTATTTTTGTGTGATTATAAATATCGACTAACACTTGACTAAATGGAGTTGTCTCAAACGCCTTCTCTACTGCGCGTCCCTTCATTTCGCTTCGCTTCCCCGATATTTTGTCTGGATCAAAGATTGTATGAAATATATGTAATCGAAATTCATTCTCGTATTTGACTTATTTAATTCCGATATTGACTAAAGCGATTTAAGTCGACGAAATATACGAGGATAGGTGACATATATATTTTGACAGCAATCATTCAATGACGAACATTCATACAACCTAATTGAAGTCAGATCCTGGGCTACTAAAGACAGTAGCGTAACATGCCTCTTTGTGATGGTGGAGATTTGTAGCTCAGGTGGATGATTTTGAAGGAGTTTTGTCCTCAGAGCAGGATGGTTTGGTCGTAGAGCTCCCATCGTTCTTCTGAACGACATTATCAGCACAAGTTTTAGATAGAGGTGAAGTGTTCGAATTTCTCCATATGTGTTTCACAGCTTGTCCTGTTGTTGTGAACGGGGAAATAAGAAGTCCAGACAACTACGAAAGCTATTTTCTTCGGACGTTATTTAATTTCATTCCATCCTTGTAAAACACTTATATTTATTTTTGTCCCTATTTTATTCTACATAACATGAGCTTTCGTTCTATGTATCATTCACTGACTACCTCCAACCACTATCTAATCTCACAATAGTGCACGCAATGTCAAGTCACCTAGGCTGGTGGCCATATTGCAACATGGTCGATAGCATTCGGTCTGCACTAGTAAGGACTAGACACGCATGACATTGATCGCCACCAAATGATCAATCAATTGTGATTGTATCCTGTGTTAACCAAACAGTGAACTTAGCAGCTCTCATGACATATTATGATTTGAGATTTCACATTATTATTACATTTTAATAAACCAAATATCTCAATCAGAATAACAACAACAATAAAAAAAACTTTACAATATTACATAATTACAATTTTGACTTAAACAATGATAACAATTCATGTAAACATTTAGTCCATTTCATTGATATCTTGTTTAGGTGGATTAAAATCAGGTATAATATCAAGTAGACATTTACGAAATTGTTCACGACGATATTCTCGTTGACGTTGTGCACGTTGTTGATTTGGAAAATCAATCCAAATTTTAAAATAAATATACAACAGATGCCTTTATATGAAAAAAATAATGAAATAATAATCTTTTAATCAAATAAATTATTTTTTTTTAACAATTGATTTCATGAGTGAATGGAAGCTATATCACCATGGAGAACCTGGAAGCACTGGATGGATGTGTTAGGGTGACCTAGAAAATTTCTCGCAAAGGTCAAGCAAGGATCAGGAAAACACTAAGAAGCATTCCTCCAATCACCGTTCACTTGAAAATTTAGCCAGAAATATCACATCCAGAGGTTCTGATTGACTAACTGGTACACTGCTTACTATGCTTAGTAGCATTCCAGAATCTTCTAGCAACCCAAGGACATTAAAATATTATGAAAACCCTGTATTTTTTGTATTGAAATGAACCTTGGAAAAAGTACTTCTCGCATACTTTATGTCTTCTCTCTCGTTGTTCAGGCCGCTGTATAGTTCTAGCTCGGGGGTTACAGAATATCTTGAGAAACGAATATAGCGTTCAATTTGCAAGATTTATCAGGATGTTTTGTTTAATTGTGGAATTCCTTAGAAGTGCATATCCACGATTCCGCTCCGCGAGATTCTAACCCATAACATATCAGTCTCACGCGTGAACGCTTAATCCCCAGATCACCGAGCCGGTATCTAATGGTGTTAATAACTAACTTCAACCAATCCATGAATTTTTTAAAAAAAAATAATCAATTTTAAGCATATTGAAAACAAAATTATTTAACAGAAAATTAAAGTTCACGTGGTGTTGTTTGCTTACATCGTCCTAAACAATAATTGGAAGATATAAGTAAACATTTTATCCCATTGCATAATTACGTTGCTATCAGGAGTTAGTAGCTAAGTCGAAGGCGTTTGAAGCGAACGGTAGTGGGTTCGAGTTTCAGAGTGAACACTAACTTTCAGATGTAGGTACATCCAACTGACGAGTCCCGAATAAGACGAAATGCGCGTACTGGATTTCGTTGCCAGCCACTATTCATCTCTGTTTGTAAACTGTCTTTCTACTGAGAAATTATTGCGGTATAGTAATTATTCGAATTTCAAACATTACATATTTAGTATAAGTTTTCAGTTTTATAAGTAAACTTGATTTAACTGTCATTTTCTCAAAGTATCAGACAATAACTTGTTATGCATTAATGGTCACTGTTCTTTTAATCTGAGACATATGTTAGACATCATCATTTTCTGTGAAAAGTTGTGGTCAAACAATTATGATACATATATATCTCTGAAGATCCTACCTGTTATAATGTTCCAAAGCAGTTTCCTCTTGTTGCCATTCTTGAATGTAAAGATCAGTTACGTACTGAACCCAAAATGAAAAACTACTTCGTAGAAGCTGTTTATGATACCATTTGTTAGCAAAAGTCGCATTCTCTTTACGTATTTCACAAGCCTGTATAATAATAATAATAATGATAGTATAATAGTAATAATATGAGAGGACACGGTCACAATTATCTATGCATACAACGAACAACACACGAAAAGAAATAATCTAGTGGGATATTTTTCAACATGTTGAATAAAATCTATAGTTCACAGGAAGTATATTTAAGTTGAGTTTTCCCATCTGTACGATTTAATCATCAAGTCCTCTTGCCTTTCAAGACTATATCATTCTCATCATAATCACATTCCTTATGGAAAATGTATTAACTCATTTTTGAAGTTACTGTTGGTAGTGTTGTGTAGGAGGGGAATCAGTGCAGTATGACTATAGCATCTAGCTCAGAATAAGCTGCTAATATTAAAATAAATGATCTACAAATAACTCTTGATTCACTTGATCTAATATCATATAAATGCATTGAGAAAACAAATCAAATTAGACAAAAACCACTATAAGCTATCGATAAAGCCACGCAAAGTGATTCTCTCTGACTATGAACAATAAAAAATGTGTTTAAGTCCAACGGGGTGATTATAATAGATTAGTTAGAAGCATAAAGTGACTGACTGCACTTCTATTCGACTGAATATTTCTTCGATGTACCATTCATCATTTAATAATGTTTAATTGCAACTAAAGTACATTGCGCTTGGAAAGGCCTATATAGTTTCACAAAGAATAGGTTCCTGTGGAAACGTTGATTCGTTATGTAATGTGGAGTTTCGAAGTGGGAAAAGCGTTTTCTTGACTTGTTATTTATCGCGTGTTATATTAGCTTCGACTCTTTAGTATATCAATCGATATTATTTATTATTAATCAGTAGTTTGAGGCATACTCTACTATTTTTATGATCTATTTACCGAAAGATGTGTTGTAGGCAGAAAAAACCACTCATTTCATATTTTTGTACTCTTGTTTTATGTTTCAGTTAGCTTTTCTGCTCACCACAGTATGACTTACTGTTTTCTTTGTTTAATCGTATTTGCGTTCGCTTCTCTTTGAAGTTTGTTGATTTTGAGTGGCTTTTCTATTTTTGATACACAGTAAACGATTTGTTTTCATTGGTTGCTGATAATTCTACTTGGCACACTTATGTGCAATTTAACGATATTCGTGCTGTAACTTTATTCTTATTCATTTACTTAAAGGAACCATATTCAATTTAACTGGATTTTCGATAATATGAATGACATCTGGACACCTTATTGGTTAGTGACTTGTAAATTATGATTGAGTATGTTATTTTCCATAACAAAACTATTTTCAAACATATTCCAGTTTTTTGAATCTAGGAGTTGAACACAGCTTTGAGGTGAAACACTCAATGGGATTTTATATAATCCGCAAAATCATCCACCTGAGCTACAAATTTCGTTCCAACATTCTATGTATCTTCCTAGAAACTTTTCAATAATAAATCATTTAATATTGGATTCTCCTTAGCTTTTGTGTAGAAAAAATTGAAAATGAAATACGTAGTTAAGCCCGAGATACATTCTAGTTAATGAAGGAGATTCACATTGATTTTTCTTTGCAATTTTTCAAAAATGGTCTTCATCCCAACAGTCGAAATTAATCATCGACTAGCCTTTAATTCGGCTTTCATCATCATCATCATGAGGCGTCATACTCTTTTAAATGAAGACCTTCTGACTCCCAGGGCAGAGTTTAAATGGTCTGAATAATTTTTTCTGGTTAACGTTTTTTAGCGAGTTAGTTTTCTACGAGATGTGGTCGTTAACCCCATACTCAACCCACTTCTTTATCCTGGCATGGGACCGGCAGTAACCCTTGGAGGGACTCCAGGCGGAGTTTCTCTGCGGGAAAAAACAAAACAGACCCCAGCGGACGAAGAAATCTGGAAAAAGCACTGGAAGTGGATAGGACACACATTGAGGAAAGCACCTAACTGCATCACAAGACAAGCCCTCACATGGAATCCTCAAGGCGAAAGGAAAAGAGGAAGACCAAAGAACACATCACGCCAGGAAATGGAGATAGACATGAGAAAAATGAACAAGAATTGGATGGAATTAGAAAAGAAGGCCCAAGACAGAGTAAGTTGTAGAATGCTGGTTGTTGGCCTATGCTCCACTAGAAGTAACAGGCGTAAGTACGTATGTAAGTAACCTTTATTTAAATCTTAATGTTGATATTATGCATGTACACTATCATATCATTTTTGAATAAACAATTTGGTTTGAATTAATTAAGCTACACAATTGAATGTAATTCAATTAAAGTCAATTCAATTCAAAGAAACTAACCTTCTGCAGTGCTTTTATAGTTTTTTTCATTAGAAATACATTGTAATGACATTGAACAAATTTAGTTTCTTGTTCATATTTACTTTTTAAATGTAGTAACCAAGTGTGAAATGTATTTCTGTGAAGAATAAATGTGATTTAAAGCAGAAAATTTATAAGAGAATGAATAAGATACCATATATCAATGTAATTTTCATTATGAATTATGATCACTTTTAAGAATTATAGGAAATCTATTAACAACGAATGGTGATTTTTCTCTACTTTGTAACTATGTATCAATGTATTCAAATGACAACGAATATAGCTTAACTTCATGTATTTTGAGATGGTGGAGAAGATTTATAGCTTAGGTGGATTATTTTGATGGAGTTTTGTTCTCTGAGTTGGATGGTTTGATCGTAGAGCTTTCATCGTTCTTCTAAACGACATCATCAACACAAACTTCAGGTACAAGTGAAGTGTTAGATTTGTTCCATATGAGATTCACAGCTTGTCCTGTAGATCACGATGTTGATTAATTCTTGTTGACCTTAAGCTTGTCAGTGTCTAACATAGGAACAAAAATCAAACCAATGGGAGATACAACCAAAGAAAAGAAGTAAACAATGCCATTGGTCCGTTGTATCTTTTAGTATGCTATTTTGTAAATCTCTCCAAGGACGGTTTTGTGCTGTATATATACGTTTTGATTTGTGTCTGTTGTTACAGCTCGTGCTTCCAGCTTTTGCGGAATATACTTCCCCATTTCAAGCTTGGACTTCTTCCTCTAGTTAGCGGGGCTGGGACACATCAAATAGCTGACTTATCGGTCTTTGGCCACCCATTCTTGTTCCGTTCGCAGATTAAGTGAACTCGTAACCGCTTCAAACCAAGCATATAACACCTATTCTACTACTAAGTTTGTTTACGGTTAATTTTGTCAAGCTGTTCAATTAACTCATTTAATCGATAGTGTTGTTTAAACAGTAACAATTTGTTTATTTATTTTAATATGACCACTAACACGTCTGATTGATAGCATGTGACAGCCTACGCATATATTGCCTCATTCTACTTTAAATGTTAGTCGCTTAATTATCGCTCGATGAATCATTCGCTTTACCATATGTATATATGTGCTTGAATCTTATCAATTGCTTCGCTTCGGTTCGATTTAACTCTGAATCCGCTTCTATATTCACTTGATCGCTTAGTGAGCTTGTAAAATTTCTTATCTGTGCTATCAAATAATAAACTATAATCGGCTCATCCTGCTACCTTTTGAATTTATACACCGTTGAGATCTATTTTTAATAACGGGATTTGAATCGACAACTGCATCTCTGTGCTAATGTGGTATGGTAACTCAAAATGATGTACGTACGTACGTACGAATTTCTGCATTGTTACTGACTGACTGACGGAACTGTTATCAAAGTGATGGATAAGAAATTATCTCGAAGTCAAGCGATTACAAATATGTTGAATTGTATGAAAAATAAAATCATATAGTATAAATTACCTCATCATTGTTTTTTTTTCATAACAATCAGCCATCTGAATTAATTCATGTTGTTTTAATACATAGTTTATCCATGGTTTAAGACCATAATAACGTAAACACGAAATATTTCTATGCATAGTAACTTTTAAGTTCAATTCACGTTGATAAGCTAATTTTAATTCTTTTTGTTGTTTTAACTAAAAAAATAAACAAACATAAGATTATCAGAAGGGGTTTTGTGGAGATTTTAGAAATTTTACTGATTGAAATCATGAGTCAATTGAAGCTAGACCACCATGGAAAACCTGGAGGCACTGGACGGTCGTTTCGTTTTAGTATGGGACTCCTCAGTAGTGCGCACCCACGATCCCGCATAAGATTGACAATATTTGATGACTTTCATGTAATTTAACAATAAAATTTTGTTGTAAGCTAATATCAGTAAAGGAAACATTAGAGAGATTAAAATCAATTGAATGATTAACTGGGTTTTTTTACGTGATTGTAATTTGTCCGAAAAAAAATTAAAATTAAACAGAATTAAACCCAATCAATCTTCAAGCTGACAAAGAGAATTCAAGTATAGGGTTATGGAGATTATTAAGTTTTTGATTGAGATCATGAACCTATTGATGTTAGACTATCATTAAAAACCTGAAAGCACTGGACCTCCGTTTTGTCCTATTGTCGGACTCGTCAGCAGCGCGCATCCACGATCCCGCTCGCGGAATCTGTTGGAAGTTTAGAGGTTAAACGTTTGCATACGAAACTGAAAGCCCTGGGTTCAAGTCTCGCGAATGGGATCGTGGATGCGCACTGCTGACAAGTCCCACAATAGAACAAAACGGAGGTCCAGTGCTTCCAAGTTTTCAATGATGGTCTAACATCAAACGGTTCATGATCTCAATCAAAAAGAGGAATTCCCTAGTTTCCCATGCCAATTCGAGAAGAAAATCACTTTTTTTTTAGAAATAAACTTAATAGAAAACCATAAGTTGAACAAAGTTGAAAATGCGAACTAATGAATTCAAACTTATGGACTTATGGGTCTTACGGATCTGAAAGTCTTGAGCTGGGATTTCGAAAGTATCATAGATTTCCAATGCTGAGAAATCTCATGCTCAAACAATACATCTATTCAGTTCTTCTTAGTTTTCAATATTTGTCTAACATTGGTCACTTCGTATAGTAAACCAAAAAAAAACCAAATAATCGGCGAGACTATAATTTATGGACGAACCAACCAGGTAAAAGATAACAGGTCTCGGATTTTGACGCGAAATTCACTCATCCGTTTGCTTACATAAAGTTTCGGTATTATAGCTGATGTCAGTTCGTGATGAAAACCCAAAATCTAATTCTTAGTCTTAACCATCAACGATAAAATCATAATTCTAATTCCCCACAATGTTTCATAACCCTCATTTGGTACCATTTATTAAGTGGACACTCTCAACATCACTTTATCGTCAGCTCAAATATCGTCCATAAATTATAGTCTCACCAATTAATCTCTAAACATTATACCAATATTCTGTTATATATATATATATATATATATATATATATATATATATATATATATATATATATATATATATAAGAAATGTCTGAATAACTCAACAAAACATCTACAGTAATGACAACCTCTTCTTCACGTATCTTCTTTTCTTTTTGTTCATTCTTCAACATTATCTTTTCTTGTTTGATTCTGTTAGCCTCTTCTTCTAACTGTTTAGCTAACTGTTCCTTTGGTTATGAGAAAAAGAACACAGTCAGAAATATTCTTAGAAATAAGAAATATTATTTATTCTGTAAAAGAGTATCATATTTACCATAGGGAGTCACGTCAACTTTTACAATCATGTAAATAATTCATTATGTACAATTCTTGGTTCAATCACTTTTACTCTTTAAAAGTACAAATAGATCATCTCCACTTCACGACCGGTTCAAATGGTGATGTATTTGACTTCACTTACACATTATGCATAATCTTAAAATTGTTTAATCATTTTTTTCATAGGTTAATATACGTAACTATTATCTTTGTCTAGTTGCTATGTTGACTAATGTAGAGGAGAGTTGGAGAAAGATTAAGAATAAAGAACACTGATTCATAATGGTGATTATTGTTTTCCTATATAGAAATGTTTAGCTGAGTGTAAAGATTGTTGTCATATGCACTTTTGTCATTTCATATTTCTCACCAGTAAACTGTTATTATAGACTGATGAATAAAAGAAATTAGAAATACGCCTACTTTTTTCTTTTGTTCATTTTCACGTCTTCTTTCTTCTTGTAATGCACGTCGACGAGCACGTTCAGCTGCTCTTTCTTCCATTTCTAAAAAAGAGTGGAAGAAATTATTCTATAAGTAATCTATGATTATCTGAAGTAAACTAGTAATTCAATAAGGGTAGAAAACATAACTTTGGATGGTGTATCTTGTTATTATAGAGAGTGTCGTAATGGTTCCGTTAAGGTCATAATAGATCGATTTTCTGTAATACTCTAACTGATCTCACATATTTTAGGATAGATCAACAATAATCCATTTAAAATACACCCTATGTGTAATAATACATTTCTTCTATAGTCGCTTCTTCAGTTTATATCATCTTCAAAAGTCTTAAGAAGTTATAATCAGTATCTTAACAGTTGAACTATCATTCATCACTATTGATGACACACTAAAGGGAATTGAGTGTTTGAATGGGAATTTACCATTCAGTGCAATATTCAGATCAGATATTCATAACTTGATGATAAATCAGGCACATGGTTTTCTCAAATCAAACGATCTCGTTTTAATCATATCTACAGAGAATTTTCCTTCATTCGATTCATTAAGAATCAGTAATAGAGCTAATGTGTAATTGAAAAACAAAATCAAATGCACATGTTTGACTTGAATTTCAAACATAAGAAGTTGATTATAGTCTTAGCTGTATATCATCCATTCAATCTTCACAGATATTATTGAAAAGCTTTTTTTCTTGAACGTTTTATCGTTATTAATATCATTCAACATTTTAGAAATTTCATGAGAGTATTTCTGAAGTCATATAATTCAGTTGGTTGATATATTGAACAGATCATGTTACCATGGTAATACAAAAATATACTCGACAATAAGACAAGTTCAATTAAAAGTTTGTATACTATCACATTTAATTGTTATGATTTAGTTTATTTAAATAAGTTTTATAATAATTTCTAATTAAAATACAACTTCTTAACATGTTGTTTGCCTTCTATTGGTTCCTTTTGTAAGTTTAAGCAAAACAGGATTGAGGATTAAAATGTATCCCATTTACTTACTATTACCCTAGATACATGCAAACTAAATAGTTCAATAGAATAAATTCTTATAAAAAAAAGTATAATGCATTAAAATAGAAGGCTTTTGGATATTGTTCATTATAAAGACAGCTTATATAAAGTAATGAATTTATTTAGATAACTATTAAACACTAAAAAGTACTTGACAGTCGATTCATCCTAGTGAAGAGCTGCGACACCATTAGACATCAAATTCAAAACCAAAAGGCTATATGGTAAGCTCAGCATTTTTAGACCACTGAGTCAGCATCTAAATATCTGTATATTTAACTTTAGTCGCGTTATGACATTGTATCGTCTTTATTCACTGCTGTAGGTGATATCTCTCTCAATCATCATTGAGTTGAGCATCACTAGCTACAATTACGCATTAGACCGACATACCTGATCATAGTTAGAATGATGAAGTGAAATATACATCATAGTAAAATAAATTGTCCAAACGATGTTATTGTGTGGTTTTAATTGAAGAGTTTATAACAATGGTTACATTATTATGATGGTGTTTAATTGAAGTGACAGTTCTGTTACGTGATATAACAAAGATGAGTAGAAATATTTAATAAATATCGTTTCAGAGGCATAACATTGTAGTGTAATTTACAGGAAATCTGATTTGAAAACAATTTTGAATAATCAATACATAAAATCTCACTGGTTGAAATTATGAGTCAATTGAAGCTAGACAACCATGGAAAGCCTGAAAGCATTGGACGGCTCTTTCGCCCTAGTACGGGACTCCTCAGCAGTGCACACCCACGATCCCGCTAAATGAAAGTTATAAAGCAGTTTGAAGAATAAAGATAATGATTTACAACTGATGATTAGCGTTAGGATTTAGATTTATAGTTTTCATCACGAACTGACATCAGCTAAAATTGATGAGTGAAGTTCGCGTTAAAATTCAAGATCTTTTACCTCAAATTTGATTGGTTCGTCCTTAAACTTTAATCTCATTAAAGATCATTGTACATTCATAAATTTATAGACTTACTTTGAATAAATGAGTTTTTTTTATTAATCGATATAGTTTTTAAAGGAATTGATCCTGATAAATCATTTGTCATTAAATGATTATCATTAATGGGACTTTTCATTTCGTTTGATCTTGTTAATAATAATAAGAAGAAGAAAAGAGTGTCAAGAAATGTAAATTATTTTAGTGATATGTATAGAATCTATATATTTTTGAGAATAGTAAATATAAATAGTTGTGTTTGAGTATCTGCATTCTTAAAATTGAAAAAAAACATGTGGAACTCAAAACAACTTCCAACCAATATCAAAGTCAGAATCTTCAATACGAACGTCAAGACAGTTAGTTCTACTGTACGGAGCTGAAACTTGGAAAACTACTACAATCATCATCAAGAAAGTGAAGCATTTATAATTAGTTGTCTACTCAAGATACTCAACATCCATTGGAAGGATACCAACAGCAACAGCCTCCTGTGGGAGAGAACAAACCAGATTCCAGCTGGAGAAGAAATTAAGAGAAGACGATGGAAATGAATAGGATATACATTACGCAAATCGTCAAACTGCATCACGAGGCAAGCCCTAACTTGGAATCCTGAATTTAGGCGGAAAAGTGGAAGGCCAAATAACACATTACGTCGGGAAATAGAATCAGATATGAAAAGGATGAATAACAACTGGAAGGAGCTAGAAAGGATTGCCCAGGACAGTGTTGGATGGCGAGTGCTGGTGGGTGACCTATGCTCCACGAGAATTAACAGGCGTAAGTAAGCAAGATTTTGAGCATGATTAAAAATAAATTAAAGGTACACATTGAATAATAATAATAATAATTCTTTCCAGTTATTGGTCAGTAGAAAAACATTATATAACTTTTGATGGAGTTTTGTTCTCTGAGTTGGATGGTTTGGTCGTGAAGCTTTCATCGTTCTTTTGAACGACATCATCAGTATGAACTTTTACCTGAAGTTTGTGTAATAGTTTATGCTGATGATGTCGTTCAGAAGACCGATGAAAGCTCCACGACCAAACCATCCAACTCAGAGAACAAAACTCTATCGAAATCATCCACTTGAGCTACAAAATTTTCTCCTCCGTCTCAATGTCACGTAACCTTTAATTCATTTTGTATTGGTTATTTGAATCTTCTTATTGATGTTTAGAATTGCAAATGATCAATCTCTTATTAGCATATATGCATCCTGTACGAATTACCTCGATATTTTATTAAGTTACAAGCATTCTAAACAAAGATAGATTGAAACAAATAATACCAAATGAATTTAAACCTCGCCCTATTGAACAAGCAAACGGCTAACAGGACTCAGTATCTAAGTGGATAAAGCTTTGGCGTTTTGAGCAAACAGTCCTTGAGTGAACATTAACTCCTAGATGCGGGTACATTTAGCTGACGAGTCCCAAATAAGACGAGATGTGCATCCTGGATTTCACTGTTAGCCAGCATCCATCTTTACTCAGAATTACATAACATTGTGTAAATATTTTCTAGATCTACGCCTTTCTTTTCTTACATCAGGCAATGATTATGAAAATGAAATTATCAAGATCTAAAAATTGTAAAGCAAACTTACAGAAATAATGATATTAACACTGGTAGACAATTAAACACAGTAAAATGCACTACTTTAATAGAGACATGTAAGACTGCGCTATATGAAAGTAAGGAATATTAAAAGGAAAAACACTTCAAAATTTAGAAGAACGAAAATTGATGTGTCTCGAAAGTTCAATGATCAAATAATGAAGTTCTCCATAAAACACATAAATTTTATTAAGTTTACCATAGCTCCACTTATTTTAAAAAATATATGTCGTAAAACTATCAACTAAGTTGTACACTTTGATTAGTGACTTCATTAATCTTCAGGTATAAAGTTGAAATGAACCAGGTTCAGGAGAGCAATCTTTGACCATTTTTTTAAGTAATTACAAATGATCAATCTGAAATAGTCATTCTTAATCACCATATACAAACTTTGGTGAAATATTCATTAATCAAACCTAAATAGGCGTGGTCATATTTGTTCACAACTGTATTAAGATCGAATCAAGATGGACAGTGACGTCATGAATATCTGACGTGGTTTACCTTAGACATATGTCCGACTTGATATTAATTGTTATCAACTAATAAGTTACTGATAATTAGGGAGTAGTCGACAGTTGTGTCTCGATTTAAGTTTTAGTAAGGTAAGACAACGTCGCATGAACTATTATACCTTCGAAACATTATTCCTGGTTGTCTATTAACCAAACTTAACATCGGGAATCTAGTCAATACATCAGTCACCTGAATATTTGTGTAATTACAAGTCGCCATCACATTGGCAAATATTTTTCAAAATTATAATGACTCAAATGTTAGAAACTTGATTGCATTTTTGATTAACGAATAATATTACATCTAGGAATGTTGAAGACATACATTAGTTGAGAATGAACTTGATCATCTTTACCGTTTTCAACGTGCACTGGTGATTCATTCAATTCAGGGGAAGATTTATCAGCTTCATTGATTTTTGTATTAGTCTAAAGCAAAAGGATTTAAATATAGATATCATGTTATTACTATTTAATAACTTGGAAACATATTATTATTAGTAAGGGTTAGAGTTTATTTCACATTGTATTGTTTTTCTATAACTTGAATCTTCCCATTGATGTTTGGGACTGCAATTGATCAGTCTCTTATTGGCATGTGTGCATACTGTGCATATTACCTCGATACTGCCTTAATTTACAGGCATTATAAGCAAAGACTCAGTAGAGAAGTGGATAATGCGATGGCGTTTGAAGTGAACGGTACTGGGTTCGAGTCCCAGAATGAACATTAACTCTGAGATGCAGGTACATCCAGCTAACGCGTCCCAAAT
The DNA here is from genome assembly GCA_944470365.2 of Schistosoma intercalatum. NCBI lineage: Eukaryota > Metazoa > Platyhelminthes > Trematoda > Strigeidida > Schistosomatidae > Schistosoma > Schistosoma intercalatum. The sequence goes on along the minus strand of OX103724.1, from coordinate 83,692,083 downwards.
AGGATCAAACGTGCATCTTGAATTCCACTGCTAGCCACTATCCGTCTTTGGTTAGAGTTTATCTTATTGTTTTTATTCAATAATGGATTTTGATTAGTCATTGATAGTACGTGTAGATTCGGTTCGAACAATCTTAATGTAACCATTTTGTTACAAATTATTTAGAAGGGATGAACTGTGGCTAACAGTGGAACGGTTATATCAAGGCAATATAAGCAGGATATGCATTTACTAACAAAGATTGTGTTGAATTTCGATAACAGAGTAATTCAAACCTATACTAATAACAATATTATTAACATCTTCAATAAACAGATATGTAGTAAAATTGGTCTAGTTGCTTAATGAATAACGAGCTGACACTTAAAATGATAGGTACTCGATTCTAGATCTGGTATGAACATCAATATGGGTTCAGGGTATATTGAACTGACGTGTACAGAACAGGACGAAATGACCATCTACGTTTTCACTTCTAACCATAAGTTATCTATTCAACTGGAAACATATCTTAGTCATTTCTTTAAAATAAATAATGAAATAACATGATAGTAAGTTTGAAAACTATTGACAATAACAAAGAAGTTCTAGTAATGACTCCTGGTTTAATTTCAAAGAAAAAAATCATTCTTTTACTTTTTCTATTATATTTTTAGCTAATTTATGTGCTCGTGCTTCTAATAACCATTCAGAATAACGATGAGCTGCTTTTAATGCATTAATTTCACGATTTTGTGCAGCAATAATATTACGTTGTTGTATAATAGTTTGATTTAAAATTGGTTTCATTACACTTGATTGAGCGGATAGTATTCGATTGATCTACAATTTTAAACAAAAAGAAAGATTAAGCTAATATATATCAATTTTAATAGTTGAGATCATGAGTCAATTGAGGTTAGACCACCATGGAAAACCTAGGAGCGCTGGACGGTCGTTTTTTCGTACTGTGGTAATCCTCAGCAGTGCACATCCACGACCCCCCCCCGCGAGATTCGAACCCAGGACCTACTGGTTTTGCGCGCGAGCACATAATCACTAGACCACTGAGGCGACCGGCATCCAAAACAAACATAACTAAAGTAACTACTCAATGATGAACCCTCTGTACATATCTCAGTTCAACAGATGTTCAGTTAAGCCTCAAGTGTTTCCATCTCAGACTCCGAATTTGGGTAAGGTGAATCCTAGTCTTACAAGAAACACCTTGTGAGGGATCAAGACTAGTAAGGAACCTAAAACTACTATTTCCTCCTGATCAACATCAACTATAAAAGTATCGGTATATCTACATTAAATAATTATTACGTCACTTCTATTTGACCACTTAACAAGAAATTTCAAGTCTTCTGATGGTAATTATAATGTATTCTGTTAATAAGTTACTTTAGTTTGCTGTTAGATAAACCTTGAACTTTACAACTAAACAATCAGTTACCGTAATTTAACTTATAGTGTAGGGAACGAGAACACCAATGGGGATAATCGAATGTATTTGACACAAAATTACAGGACATGTTAATAAAATCTAACAATCATAAAGTAAATGCTCAATTTGCAAAATGTCCGCCAATTGTCTCAAAATGACTCAGACTTCATTGTTCTTGCATTTTCGTACAAATTGCATCCTTTTTCCATTCTTTACTGTTCAATCCTCTTGTCTCTCTCTCTCCCTGCTGCCAGACCTTCTGTTCACGAATAACATCATCTACTACTTATGTCAAATATAAGTAGCACACACCACAATAGTCATTTAGTTAGTGTCGGTTTTATATTTAATTGTAATACTTATGCAAGGCTCTGATATAAATCTAATTTGCAAGAAATATTCCTTTACTCAGTTTTATGTGTTCTATGTTTTTCAGGGAATATTTAATTTACAAATTTTTTACATTTTTCCAAAAATCAAACGGTACACCATAATTCACTATGCTGGTTCTATGTTAAGTTAAAACAATAAAAACATGATGAAAGCAAACATTATCCTTAGGAAATAATATAATGGACTAACTTTTTTATCACTTTTGTAATGATCCAGAGTAAAATCACCCGATATCAAGTCTTCAACTGAAAGAGATGAATTCGCTGATTTCAAACACACTTTGTTGGTATTTACAGTCTGGAATTCATGAAACAGGATTCACAAGATAATAATGAATTTGGTGAAAGATCATTGGGAATATATATCACTCAACTCTACAAAAATTACAACGAGATTATAGCATACCAGTCTCCTGAAAAAATCAATTCGATTTCTATTAAGAAACAAGTATCTCTTATAATAACCTATAAGTAAATAACATGACAATACGAATTACAACAATCTATCATTAAAGTTAATTGAGTGATACATGATAATGTATGTTGCTGTTATTTAAGACAATGAATAAATCCTTAAGCAAATGCTAAAGTTAGAAGAATCATTCTAGTTATTATGCAAATAAAAGTACTACCAAACAAAATGAGCTTATCAAAGTGTTCTAACATAAAATACAGCCTGGATGAGCATTCTAATGTTAATTAAATATAATCGGATGTATATCTGACCAAAATAAGTAACTGAATAACTAAAAATCTTTTGTTATTGATAGTAATGATGGAGAAGATAATTTGAGAGGGTGAAGAAGATTTGTAGCTCACGTGAATGATTTTGATAGAGTTTTGTTCCCTGAGGTGAAAGGTTTAGTCGTGGAGCTTTCATCATTCTTCTGAACGACATCATCAGCACAAACTTCAGGTATATGACAGTTAGACACAATGAAGTCATTTACTAATTAATAACATTTTGTATGTACAGAATACGAATTTTAAAATAAAACAATATGATAAAGTATTTTAACAAAGCTGAGTAGTAGTTAACTCGGAGACCTAGGACGAGAGTTTTGTCTTTTTCGGTACGCGTCAGTTCTGGATTCAGTTGTTATCCATTACCTAAATTTGTCAAGATAAGTGTGAATATTTGGCAATATCAAGATAGTTCGTTCAACACGTGCTTGTGCCATAAATAAATGATCAGCTACAGTCCTTACTGTCAACGACAAAATACAAATACTGAAACATTTCATGTGAAAATAGTATCAATTTCTTAAAGAGCAACTCAAACTTTAGTGAGATTAAACGATTGAATTTGGCATACCTTAATGCAAATGCATTTTTTGAAAATCGTCTGAGGGTTGTTTTGTAAACATATTTCCAATTTTTAAAGTCATTTTGGCATAATGTCCAACTGGCTAAGCTGTTATTTCATACAGCTTTATATATTCAGTATGTTATTCAAGCATCACTATGTATAATCGTTTTAAGATTATCAGCTCAAACGATAGGGAGAAGTGATAAGCCATCTAATTGAATGCTAGATTCGGTTACTAAGCTCTCCTATTAGCCCCCAAACTAAATCTACACAGCAACTTGAACATGAGAGAAAAGCTGAGATAAATGGAAAAACGCTTTACTCCAAATATCCATTCATGCACAGAAAATCTAGGGTATTTATAGTATTTTATATGGTCTTGGTTTTCCGGAAATTTCTTGAACGCTACCAAGCATAATAGTAGTATAGGTAATCATTCAATCAGAAACGCGACACGTGACTTTTCACTTCCTAGATGTTTCTGGCAAAACTTCTGTCGAATCGTAATTGGATAAGACGTTTCTTAGCGTTTGCAGGGCCTTTTTTGGTTTTTTCGAGGAATTTTCTGAATCTCCCTAACAATAAGATAAGAAATGTAATGAAAACCTATACTTCAAGGTTGGGTATGTTCAGAAAATTGAGTGTACATTATAGAGTTTCATGTGACAGAACTCCCCAGAAAATTCTGGAAGCATGGTAATTATAGTAAAGGTATAGATAATCAGCCATGGTTGCTTAAGACTGCAATTGATCAGTCTCTCATTGGCATATGTGCATCCATTGCGTACTGCCTTGATATTGCCTTAATTCATAAGCATTATCAGCAAAGTTAGATGGTGGCTAACAGGCACACCCAGCTGACAAGTCCCAAATAGGACGAAACGCGCGTCAAACTGTATTCCACTATTAGCCACCACCCAACTTTGCTTATAAAGTTAACCAATCTATTAGTTCAATTCAAGAAAATGTAAACTAATTTTGTATTTTTTTATTATATTTGTTTAGTGGTTAGCAGATTAATTATTATCACTTTCTGAGATCATGAGTCATTTGAATCTAAACCACCATGGAAAACCTGAAAGCACTAGACAGCCGTTTCGTCCTATTGTGGGACTCCCCCTCCTCCTCGACCCTGCCCCGCGAGGTTCGAACCCAGAACATATCGGTCTCGCGCGCGAGTACTTGACCATTAGACTACTGAGCCGGCACCGGACAGTGTTAATGTCTAACTTCAAATAATAATTAATAATTAAAATAGTATGTGAAATTCCAGTCACCAAATAAGCTACACGACAAATTCTAATGAAAAATGAAAAAAGAAAATGTTTACAAGTGAAAATAACCTTACTACAAAGTTATGTAATTAATTACCTTTGATTTTTGTGATTTTCTATCAGTTAAACATATACGATTACCAAGTGGTAAAGTTTCATTATTTCGATTATTATTATTATTATTATTATTATTATTATTATTATTACTATTATTATTAGTAGTAGTAGTATTATCATTATCAGATGTTAATGTTTTTGTTTGATGATTGTTCAATAAAGTATCTAAATGATTGAGAAATTCGATTTCTTTTTCACGTCTGAATGATTCTTTTTCTAACTGATCACGAGTTGACTGTGAACAAGAAATTGTAAAAGAATAAAGGATATAATCTTTTACTTAGCTGATATGAAATAAATGTATTGTCTGGTTAGCTAAGGTTATATATACTATATTACTGTAACCAACAATACAAAAAATATTTTTATCCGAAACTTTTGAGAAATGTACATCTGAAAAGCAAAGATGGATAGTGGCTAGAAGAGGAGTCCAGGGTGTTCGTTTCGTCCTATTTGGGACTCGTCAGCTGGATGTACCTGCATCTTAGATTTGATGTTTGCTATAAAACTTGAGCCCAGTACCGTTTACTTCCAACGCTATCGGGTTATCCACTTACTTACTGAGTCCTGATAGTCACTAGTTTATACAATGAGGTTAAGTTTTAAATTCATATGATGTTGTTTACTTTGTAGTGTTAGTCATTAGTTTTAGCCCATAATATATCTTATTCTAGTTTTCGGACATTCCATTCTATTCATTCTACTTGAGTCATATTTTGACCTTGTTAATTATTCGCTTATCAGTCTTGACTGTTTTCACATGAGCGTACATGTGTGTACACTTCATGTCCGATGACTCATCACATGTCTGTAGTTTATTTTGTCTGCCTATAAATATTGAGTAATGCCCGGCTTGAAATGGAGTTGGCTTCCCAGCCATCTTCCATACGTGTCATTTTTGCTTTGCTGTGCTTCATTCGCTTTATGTACGAAATATATGTATTCTCAAGTCGATTCTCGTTATTCGACTTATTTAATTTCGTTATTGGATAACGCGATTTAAGTCGATGATGATATACGAGAAAAGGCGATAACAAACATCCATACAATATAATTGGAGTCAGATCAACGGGCCACTAAAACTTGAATCTTCACATTGATAATTAGAACTGAAATTGATCATTCTCTTATTGTCATATATGCATCCTGTGCGGACTACTTAGATATTGCCTTAAGTCACAAGCTTTATAAGCAAGGATAGATAGTGAAAAGTTTACAGTTATTAACAATACAATAAATAATCATATAGCTGTTAGGCAATAATGAATAATATTTTCGAGATAGGTTATTTTGTTTACAAAAGGTCTGAAATTAATTTAAAATAGTTATAACATTCTAAATATTTTGGAAATGTTATTTAGTTAATGTCCATTCATGAAAAGGAATCAACTCTACTTTATATAGAACTCTACAACACTGTCTAATTTATTTACTACCTAATTGAAGTATTTTAAAGTAATTACTTCTGTCTTATGAGAAGAAAATACCGAAGACCGGAAAACGATCATTAAGACCATTACAAATAGGTGTAACTACCCCCCAAAAAAACTCTACACATAATATTATGTAACCCAAAAGGATATAACTACAAAAGGAGCTAGATATCCTTTACAATATAACTTTCAGTAATTGAAATAGTGGAGAAGACTTATAGGTTAAGTGGATGAATTTAATGCAGTTTCATTCACTATCTTGGATGGTTTAATCATGAAATTTTCCTTGTCTTTATAAACAATATCATCAGCACAAACTTCAGGTAGACGTGAACGATTCCACCCTCTCCATATACCACTAACAGCTTTACCTGTTGATCTTGATTCTGCGATTCTAAGAAACAATTTTCATTATCTTTGTTCACATCTGCATGAACGTTACAATATATTTTGATTTAGATCAATGCATTTGGATGCATAACACAACGAATAAATATACACATTTTCAGTATGAGGAGTTTGGTGGAGATTTTAGTCATTTCAATAGTTGAGATCATGGGTCAATCGAAGTTAGACCACCATGGAAAATCTGGAAGAACTGGATGGCCATTTCGTCCTATTGTGGGACCCTCGGCAGTGCGCAACACCGACCCCGAACCCAAGACCTATCGGTCTCGCACGCGAGTGTCCAACCGCCAGATCGCTGAGCCGTCCGGCACTCAACGGTGTTAATGTCTAATTTCAACTAATCCACAAAATTGGGCGACACATCTATCATCGTCACCAATGAGTTACTATCTCACAACAGACCCGGTTAAACTCCACTGGTCACTACTTCTCACTAGAACTCCAGAATATGTATCTTGAAGCCAGTCACTAGTGCGCATATGTTGATTAGTATCAGAAAGGGTTTTGTGGAGATTTTATATATCTGAAAAATATGATGAAACAGTATTTCTGAGACAAGATCTTTTAAGTATTATATTAAGAAATTGAGAAATATTTTGTTACAGTTAGCCTTTCATAGATAAATTATTATATACTTACTTTCTCCATTCGTATTGTACAACTCCAACGTGTAAAACATTGTTTCAATAAGAAATTTTCATGAAACTGTTTAGCTTTATATTCTTTTCTTTAAATAAAGAAAATAAATATAAAGTTTTATACAAAATCCGTAATATTTTTTATAACCTTACTAGTGTTTTCATTTTATGGAACCATACATAATGAAAGCTGAATAGATGGGTAAAAGCTTATTGTATAGATAAATTCCGGGACGGTCCTTATCCTTAAAATTTAATTTACTTTGTATATTTAAACTGGTCGATTGTAAAACATTTAGTTTACATTGTAATATCGTGTTTCTACTATGAATATGCTTTAAAGATAGACTATAGCTTAAAATAACTTCCCCTGTAGCCCTTCTAGGGTTTCTTCTGATCCCAAGCACGAATAAGAGAAAGGTTGAGTATGGGTTCAGAATCCCCATCACGTAGAACACAAACTTGCTAAATAACGCTAACCAGATTTAAAAGTTTTAACCATTTAAACTCTGTCCTCCTAGTTGAATGATCTTCATTCAGAAGAATTATGACGTCTCATGATTAAGGCCGACATTCTCCAGAAGTTACGAGGCCGACGCTCCTTCTAACAACCAGAGCATTAATTAATATACGTACATGGAATGTTCGCACAATGTGGGAAACCGGGAAGACCAGTCAACTAGCCACGGAAATGCGAAGACACAACGTGATGATTCTCGGAATCAGGGAAATTCTTTCTATCCAAGCTGGACAGAAAAGGATAGATTCGGAATAGATGTTGCTGTACTCCGGTCACGGAGAGGAAAATGCCCCGAACACTCAGGGAATTGCTCTGATGTTGTCTAAACAAGCCCAACGAGCACTTACAGGATGAGAATCTCACCTATCCAAAATCACCAAACGATTCTTCAAAACAAAGAACCAGGAAATTACGACCAATGTTATTCAATGTTATGCACCCAACAATCATAGCAATGACGACAATAAAGATCAATCCTACGAGAGGCTGCAATCGATCATAGCGAAGTGCTCAGGAAAAGACATGACAATCCTGACGGGAGACTTAAAGGCCAAAGTTGGAATGGACAACACTGAATATGAAGATATCATGGGACAACATGAACTGACTGAGAGAAAAGAACAAGAATGGTGACAGATTCGCAAATCTATGTGCATTCGATAAATTGATTATAGGCGGCACAATGTTCCCACACAAAGGCATCTATATGTATATATTCAAAGTCATTGAGAATTGAAAAACCTAAATCTCTACAAATTTATAATTCCAAACACAATGTATTTGAGTTTACATCCAGTTTATTAATCTTAAATTCTGATATGCAGATCATTCTATAAAAGTATCAATAAGGTTAGTTTTGTACTGATAACATATCACAGTGATCAATCAGAAGTAAGAGTTGGCTTAAAAACGTGAAGTATTTTGATTAGTAACTGACTGGAAAACAGAACGAGATTGATTCATTATTAATGTTTGAACATTTCAGGTATCAAGAAAAAAATATTATATAATCAAATAAAAATGGTGAGGTGAAAATACATTAGAAATGTGAACTATGGAAGGATAACAGATTGAAAATGATGCTTACGCATATAGAGTTCAGTCATGAATTACTAAATTCCCAATTTTTAAAAAGTAATTATCTTTATTCAGTCGACTTGCTTGGTCATGTAAATGACTTGGAGGGGTAATTTTGAGTGATAAATTTATTATGTACTCCATAAATTGGGACTTAAGGTCTTCTGGTATGATGTTTGTAAATAATAATCTCAATATAATACATTCAAAGGAGTTCACTGTGTTTTCTGTCTTTATTACTGATCCATTTGTGGTTATTAGCTCTAAGAACTATTAATTTGTATGTTATGTTATATAATATCAATACTTGTGTATATCTCAGCAGTGTGATCAGAATTATTACAAAATATATCCGAACACGTTTATTAATACGATAATCCCATTCTTTTTTTAAAATAATTCACTTCATTTAGCTTTCTTAACTGTAACTATGATTTTATGGCTTCAGTAAATGAAATAGAAGAAAAGAAACTTCTTGTCACCGGATTATTTTCATTAGTATTATCATTATTATTGTTGTTATCATTATTATTAGAAGTAGTAGTAGTAGTAGTAGTAGTAGTAGTAGTAGTAGTAGTAGTAGTAGTAGTGACAGTAGTAGTGTTAGTAGAAGTAGTAGTAGCAGTAGCAGTAGTAGTAGGAAAAGGGGGAGGAGGAGCAGGAGTAGAAGTAGGAGTAGTGGTAGTAGTAGGAGTAGGAGTAGGAGTAGTAGTAGGAGGAGGAGTAGTAGTAGGAGTAGGAGCAAGAGTAGAAGTAGGAGTAGGAGGAGGAGGGGGAGTAGGAGCAGGAATATAAGCAGGAGTAGGAGTAGGAGAAGGAGGAGTAGGAGGAGGAGGGGGAGTAGGAGCAGGAATATAAGTAGGAGTAGGAGGAGGATGAGGATGAGGAAGAGGAAGAGGAGGAGGAGGAGGAAGAGGAGCAGTTGAAATAATAATATTGTTTTCAAAACGAGCTTACTTTATTATTTCTATGGAATCTATTTTAGCCTTTTCAATATCACGATTATAATTAATTTGGTGAATTTTTAATTTCCAATAATGAAAATAAGTTTTTTTTAAATGAAATTCATTTTTTGCCTGTAACATTGTAAATTGAATTTTTATATTATAAATTACATTATACCATGCATTGAATGTCGATTTCATCTATGAAAAAAAAGAAAAATCTGAAGTATAAAGAGAATGAAAAGAAGTTTTAACAAGAATTACTAACTACTTTGAATATTATATTGATTTTAATTGTTTATTGTGAACTATAGAAGTCTAGTTAACATTGGGCAGCTGTTTTGTTTTAGTATAAAACTATTCAATGATCCACAACCATAATGATATTCAAAGTATAATCTATAATAAGTTTGCCAACAGTTCTGTTATATTGAGATTGATGAGTTGAAATTCAATGGTCTAGTACCGTTTGGTGTTATTTAGTTTTTATTACTTCTCAAGCTAGTATCAATATGTGAGGAGAACAAATTTCGAGATGATGGAGATTTGTAGATTAGGTGGATGATTTTGATGGAGTTTTGTTCACTGAGTTGGATGGTTTGATCGTAGAGCTTTCATCGTTCTTCTGAACGAACATAATCAGCATAAACTTCAAGTAGAAGTGAAGTTTTAGATTTGCTCCACGTGTGGTTCACAGTTTGTCTTGTAGACCTCAATGTTGATTAATTCTTGTTGACCTTAAACTTGTCATTGTTTACTTCGTTTCTTTGGTTGTATCTCCCATTGGTTTGATTTTTGTTCCTATGTTTGACAATGACAGGCTTAAGGTCAACAAGAATTAATCAGCATTGAACCGCATGTGGAGAAATTCTAACACTTCACTTCTAATTGAAGTTTGTGCTGATGATGTCGTTTAGAAGAACGATGAAAGCTCTACGATCAAACCATCCAATTTAGTGAACAAAACTCCATCGAAAACCAATTTCCCATCCGAACTAATCTGATAAAACAGATAAATACTATCCAACAGATGATGATCCTAAAAACTGATTTCAAGGCTTATTCATTAAAATTAGCTTATAAACTCCTGTTTATAATACAAATTAAGATTGGGGGTTGAGATTCACATCACAAAATGACATCAAATCTAACCCAATTTTCGTAAACTATATATCTCGAGTCCTAGTGCCGTGAGTAATTTATTTATCTTTGCTGACTCCTGACAGACTAAACAAGTTCTGATCCCAAAGTCGTTTGAGATTACAGTTCGGCTTTACTAGTAATCATTCTGAATTTCCCAATCAAAATGTAACTATGCCACATATTTTATCATCGAAAATAATAGATTTAGTAGCATGTGTAACATTCTACTGTGTTAGTCGTTGAACAATAATTCTAGTTTCAGTAGGAACTTTAAAGTAGATGTGGGTAGCTTTAGTTGATAAATTCCAAATAGAGCGTAGTGCACACTCTAAATTCTATCTCCGTCCGTGATCCCTAACATGATAGATTTTTTGTTCATAGCATAGTAAGAAGATTGATAATACTTTTGGAAAGTTTATAGTTCTCATAATCTACCTGTATATTGGTCATATCAATTCACATTTCACAGTACTTTCAAAATTATGAAACGTATTCCAAACAAATAACGAAGTAAAGTATGGAAACCTAGACTCACAGATTTCAATAATTCTCTTAAATTAATAGTTCAATAAGTATTTAATATATGGTTCTGACATAGTTAATTTTCTGAAGATAAATTAATTGAAGGTACGTAGTCAAGCATCGATCCCAACACATAATCTTAACAGGCACTGTATCTGACCAAATATTAATAAAAACGAATGTACATTATTTGACAATTTCACGAATACTATTGAAAATTGAAACAATTCAAACAGTGTAATTCTCTGGAACCATTGTTACAGTGAACTAACTTAAAGTACTAAAAGATGATTCGTTACAATTTTATTCATCATAAATGTGTACCATCAAAAAATAGATTGCAGATAAATACAAATGAATATTTTTATATCCATTTTGTTTCAATTCATTGGATGATAAAACAGAAATAATAAATATTTCGTCTTACTAAGTACTTCTCATTTATAGCCTCATTAGATTCAGCACGCCCAGTCGTAGTAAATGATTTATTGTCATCATCAGAATTAACAGAAAGACATGATAAATTTAATTGAGGAACAGCGCACATAGGACCAGTAACAAATTCCTTTGAAATGCCAGAATTTCTTTATTCATTATAGCAAAATTAATAGAAAAAAAATACGGGAGTAAAAAATACCCAACGTAAATATTAAAAAAATAAATAAAATTGAAAAATATAAAAATACATACTGACATACATAAACGAACGCAAATTCAAAATAAAATACCTTAAAACGAG
>OX103724.1:83624735-83679660 GCA_944470365.2 Schistosoma intercalatum | reverse complement strand
AACAACAAACACCGACACCGAGCTCGCCAATTCATAGTCAGACTGATATCTGACCATCGTCATGTGTCTCGTAATTCCACAACAAGTTGTCATGCTGCAACACAAGCCAACCTGAAACGGCTGCTCACATGACTAGCTCGTATTAGCGTATACGTTTCACACACTCACCTGAAACCCTAATCCTACCAGACACGGAAGATCACTGACGAACGTCTCATGCAGACCAGACGACGACGTGGTGGCGATCGGTGGAGAAGCCTGTGACGACTGATGTTCACTTCTTCCGTGGTCTATGCAGACCGTCTAAACTCTGTTTTACCAACAAGCCTCATCGGAACCTATCCATTTGTGTCGCGTGTGTCTGAGAATATCTGTCAAATGTTTGTGTAGACGAACTGTTCTGGGGAGAGAGAAAGTCGCATCACCATGCAAACCAACCTACCGAATGCTCAGCTCCACTATCCACTCTTCAACAGGTCGACACCTAACCCCTGACAAAAGTGTCGCCGAAGTACACAAACAGTTGCACAATTCTGTCGAGATAATAATCTCACATGATATGCTCCAAGTGTATCGGAGTCGAGTGAAAAACAGGTTTCCGGTGGTACGCTCGTCTCTCTCTCTCTCTCTGTGCATTGCTCAACATTCAACGCTTCTCGTTGAATGAGTTCGTGTTAGAATTAACCGGACGGGAGCTCCTCAATTATTTCCACTGAGTCCAACTGACGATAGACTATGACGGTGCTGTTGACAGCTGGGTATATAATATCATCAGCTCCGGTGTTCCAATTGATTGATCGTCTTGTAAGTGGTTTAGTTGACTGGAGTCGATGCCTACTTGTATGTGAACTTGTGAGTTTCGAGTTGAACAGGGACGAGTGTGTTTCGTCACGGTTGGTGATCAGTGGTGACAGTTAGTAAAATTGCCACGACTGGAACATGATCTCAATTCGAAGTGGTTGCAAACACACTGCCTCCAGGGAGGATCGAACTCCCGACCCCTGGTTTACTAGACCAGTGCTCTATCCACTGAGCTATGGAGGCGCATCCGTGTGTCACCAACACCAAACTCATCACAATACAACTCACAAATATCCTACTACAAACACCTCCACACACACACACACACACACTCACACTCACACTCACACACAACATCACCTCAAAACAAACACAAACAATCCACGTCCTACAACTGACTCCATCCACTCTTACAAACACCACATTTATACATCAACAACAAACACCGACACCACAACTTCGACTACCACATAACTAGCACGACACCTGAAAATCACACATATTATCAAGTAACATCAACATATTCCCACTTACTACAGACACCTCCGAATCACACCAACCCATTCATTATCCTTATCAACGAACACCCCAACAATTCGCTCTATGCTTGGTCAATTGCTACAAATACATTCTGCACTTCTATATATCTATATCTATATAGATGGAAATATCTACACATATATTGATTCGTGTATATTTAGATACATGTATATACATTCATAACTACAAGATATTCTGTCCGTGTCAATTACTGCACGCATGAATATACTGAGGCTCTACTTGAATCATTTCACCACGATCTCTGACCATTTTGATTAGTCACAGTCACAGTAGGATAATAACAATCCGCAAATCCCATGTTCTAAAGACACGAGCAAATTCAGAACGAAATGCGTCACACCGAGCTCGCCAATTCATAGACAGACTGATATCTGACCATCGTCATGTGTCTCGTAATTCCACAACAAGTTGTCATGCTGCAACACAAGCCAACCTGAAACGGCTGCTCACATGACTAGCTCGTATTAGCGCATACGTTTCACACACTCACCTGAAACCCTAATCCTACCAGACACGGAAGATCACTGACGAACGTCTCATGCAGACCAGATGACGACGTGGTGGCGATCGGTGGAGAAGCCTGTGACGACTGATGTCCACTTCTTCCGTGGTCTATGCAGACCGTCTAAACTCTGTTTTACCAACAAGCCTCATCGGAACCTATCCATTTGTGTCGCGTGTGTCTGAGAATATCTGTCAAATGTTTGTGTAGACGAACTGTTCTGGGGAGAGAGAAAGTCGCATCACCATGCAAACCAACCTACCGAATGCTCAGCTCCACTATCCACTCTTCAACAGGTCGACACCTAACCCCTGACAAAAGTGTCGCCGAAGTACACAAACAGTTGCACAATTCTGTCGAGATAATAATCTCACATGATATGCTCCAAGTGTATCGGAGTCGAGTGAAAAACAGGTTTCCGGTGGTACGCTCGTCTCTCTCTCTCTCTCTCTCTCTCTCTCTATCTCTCACTCTCTCTGTGCATTGCTCAACATTCAACGCTTCTCGTTGAATGAGTTCGTGTTAGAATTAACCGGACGGGAGCTCCTCAATTATTTCCACTGAGTCCAACTGACGATAGACTATGACGGTGCTGTTGACAGCTGGGTATATAATATCATCAGCTCCGGTGTTCCAATTGATTGATCGTCTTGTAAGTGGTTTAGTTGACTGGAGTCGATGCCTACTTGTATGTGAACTTGTGAGTTTCGAGTTGAACAGGGACGAGTGTGTTTCGTCACGGTTGGTGATCAGTGGTGACAGTTAGTAGAATTGCCACGACTGGAACATGATCTCAATTCGAAGTGGTTGCAAACACACTGCCTCCAGGGAGGATCGAACTCCCGACCCCTGGTTTACTAGACCAGTGCTCTATCCACTGAGCTATGGAGGCGCATCCGTGTGTCACCAACACCAAACTCATCACAATACAACTCACAAATATCCTACTACAAACACCTCCACACACACACACACACACACACTCACACTCACACTCACACTCACACACAACATCACCTCAAAACAAACACAAACAATCCACGTCCTACAACTGACTCCATCCACTCTTACAAACACCACATTTATACATCAACAACAAACACCGACACCACAACTTCGACTACCACATAACTAGCACGACACCTGAAAATCACACATATTATCAAGTAACATCAACATATTCCCACTTACTACAGACACCTCCGAATCACACCAACCCATTCATTATCCTTATCAACGAACACCCCAACAATTCGCTCTATGCTTGGTCAATTGCTACAAATACATTCTGCACTTCTATATATCTATATCTATATAGATGGAAATATCTACACATATATTGATTCGTGTATATTTAGATACATGTATATACATTCATAACTACAAGATATTCTGTCCGTGTCAATTACTGCACGCATGAATATACTGAGGCTCTACTTGAATCATTTCACCACGATCTCTGACCATTTTGATTAGTCACAGTCACAGTAGGATAATAACAATCCGCAAATCCCATGTTCTAAAGACACGAGCAAATTCAGAACGAAATGCGTCACACCGAGCTCGCCAATTCATAGACAGACTGATATCTGACCATCGTCATGTGTCTCGTAATTCCACAACAAGTTGTCATGCTGCAACACAAGCCAACCTGAAACGGCTGCTCACATGACTAGCTCGTATTAGCGCATACGTTTCACACACTCACCTGAAACCCTAATCCTACCAGACACGGAAGATCACTGACGAACGTCTCATGCAGACCAGATGACGACGTGGTGGCGATCGGTGGAGAAGCCTGTGACGACTGATGTCCACTTCTTCCGTGGTCTATGCAGACCGTCTAAACTCTGTTTTACCAACAAGCCTCATCGGAACCTATCCATTTGTGTCGCGTGTGTCTGAGAATATCTGTCAAATGTTTGTGTAGACGAACTGTTCTGGGGAGAGAGAAAGTCGCATCACCATGCAAACCAACCTACCGAATGCTCAGCTCCACTATCCACTCTTCAACAGGTCGACACCTAACCCCTGACAAAAGTGTCGCCGAAGTACACAAACAGTTGCACAATTCTGTCGAGATAATAATCTCACATGATATGCTCCAAGTGTATCGGAGTCGAGTGAAAAACAGGTTTCCGGTGGTACGCTCGTCTCTCTCTCTCTCTCTCTCTCTCTCTCTCTATCTCTCACTCTCTCTGTGCATTGCTCAACATTCAACGCTTCTCGTTGAATGAGTTCGTGTTAGAATTAACCGGACGGGAGCTCCTCAATTATTTCCACTGAGTCCAACTGACGATAGACTATGACGGTGCTGTTGACAGCTGGGTATATAATATCATCAGCTCCGGTGTTCCAATTGATTGATCGTCTTGTAAGTGGTTTAGTTGACTGGAGTCGATGCCTACTTGTATGTGAACTTGTGAGTTTCGAGTTGAACAGGGACGAGTGTGTTTCGTCACGGTTGGTGATCAGTGGTGACAGTTAGTAAAATTGCCACGACTGGAACATGATCTCAATTCGAAGTGGTTGCAAACACACTGCCTCCAGGGAGGATCGAACTCCCGACCCCTGGTTTACTAGACCAGTGCTCTATCCACTGAGCTATAGAGGCGCATCCGTGTGTCACCAACACCAAACTCATCACAATACAACTCACAAATATCCTACTACAAACACCTCCACACACACACACACACACACACACACTCACACTCACACTCACACACAACATCACCTCAAAACAAACACAAACAATCCACGTCCTACAACTGACTCCATCCACTCTTACAAACACCACATTTATACATCAACAACAAACACCGACACCACAACTTCGACTACCACATAACTAGCACGACACCTGAAAATCACACATATTATCAAGTAACATCAACATATCCCCACTTACTACAGACACCTCCGAATCACACCAACCCATTCATTATCCTTATCAACGAACACCCCAACAATTCGCTCTATGCTTGGTCAATTGCTACAAATACATTCTGCACTTCTATATATCTATATCTATATAGATGGAAATATCTACACATATATTGATTCGTGTATATTTAGATACATGTATATACATTCATAACTACAAGATATTCTGTCCGTGTCAATTACTGCACGCATGAATATACTGAGGCTCTACTTGAATCATTTCACCACGATCTCTGACCATTTTGATTAGTCACAGTCACAGTAGGATAATAACAATCCGCAAATCCCATGTTCTAAAGACACGAGCAAATTCAGAACGAAATGCGTCACACCGAGCTCGCCAATTCATAGACAGACTGATATCTGACCATCGTCATGTGTCTCGTAATTCCACAACAAGTTGTCATGCTGCAACACAAGCCAACCTGAAACGGCTGCTCACATGACTAGCTCGTATTAGCGCATACGTTTCACACACTCACCTGAAACCCTAATCCTACCAGACACGGAAGATCACTGACGAACGTCTCATGCAGACCAGATGACGACGTGGTGGCGATCGGTGGAGAAGCCTGTGACGACTGATGTTCACTTCTTCCGTGGTCTATGCAGACCGTCTAAACTCTGTTTTACCAACAAGCCTCATCGGAACCTATCCATTTGTGTCGCGTGTGTCTGAGAATATCTGTCAAATGTTTGTGTAGACGAACTGTTCTGGGGAGAGAGAAAGTCGCATCACCATGCAAACCAACCTACCGAATGCTCAGCTCCACTATCCACTCTTCAACAGGTCGACACCTAACCCCTGACAAAAGTGTCACCGAAGTACACAAACAGTTGCACAATTCTGTCGAGATAATAATCTCACATGATATGCTCCAAGTGTATCGGAGTCGAGTGAAAAACAGGTTTCCGGTGGTACGCTCGTCTCTCTCTCTCTCTCTCTCTCTCTATCTCTCTCACTCTCTCTGTGCATTGCTCAACATTCAACGCTTCTCGTTGAATGAGTTCGTGTTAGAATTAACCGGACGGGAGCTCCTCAATTATTTCCACTGAGTCCAACTGACGATAGACTATGACGGTGCTGTTGACAGCTGGGTATATAATATCATCAGCTCCGGTGTTCCAATTGATTGATCGTCTTGTAAGTGGTTTAGTTGACTGGAGTCGATGCCTACTTGTATGTGAACTTGTGAGTTTCGAGTTGAACAGGGACGATTGTGTTTCGTCACGGTTGGTGATCAGTAGTGACAGTTAGTAAGATTGGCACGACTGGAACATGATCTCAATTCGAAGTGGTTGCAAACACACTGCCTCCAGGGAGGATCGAACTCCCGACCCCTGGTTTACTAGACCAGTGCTCTATCCACTGAGCTATGGAGGCGCATCCGTGTGTCACCAACACCAAACTCATCACAATACAACTCACAAATATCCTACTACAAACACCTCCACACACACACACACACACACACTCACACTCACACTCACACTCACACACAACATCACCTCAAAACAAACACAAACAATCCACGTCCTACAACTGACTCCATCCACTCTTACAAACACCACATTTATACATCAACAACAAACACCGACACCACAACTTCGACTACCACATAACTAGCACGACACCTGAAAATCACACATATTATCAAGTAACATCAACATATCCCCACTTACTACAGACACCTCCGAATCACACCAACCCATTCATTATCCTTATCAACGAACACCCCAACAATTCGCTCTATGCTTGGTCAATTGCTACAAATACATTCTGCACTTCTATATATCTATATCTATATAGATGGAAATATCTACACATATATTGATTCGTGTATATTTAGATACATGTATATACATTCATAACTACAAGATATTCTGTCCGTGTCAATTACTGCACGCATGAATATACTGAGGCTCTACTTGAATCATTTCACCACGATCTCTGACCATTTTGATTAGTCACAGTCACAGTAGGATAATAACAATCCGCAAATCCCATGTTCTAAAGACACGAGCAAATTCAGAACGAAATGCGTCACACCGAGCTCGCCAATTCATAGACAGACTGATATCTGACCATCGTCATGTGTCTCGTAATTCCACAACAAGTTGTCATGCTGCAACACAAGCCAACCTGAAACGGCTGCTCACATGACTAGCTCGTATTAGCGCATACGTTTCACACACTCACCTGAAACCCTAATCCTACCAGACACGGAAGATCACTGACGAACGTCTCATGCAGACCAGATGACGACGTGGTGGCGATCGGTGGAGAAGCCTGTGACGACTGATGTTCACTTCTTCCGTGGTCTATGCAGACCGTCTAAACTCTGTTTTACCAACAAGCCTCATCGGAACCTATCCATTTGTGTCGCGTGTGTCTGAGAATATCTGTCAAATGTTTGTGTAGACGAACTGTTCTGGGGAGAGAGAAAGTCGCATCACCATGCAAACCAACCTACCGAATGCTCAGCTCCACTATCCACTCTTCAACAGGTCGACACCTAACCCCTGACAAAAGTGTCGCCGAAGTACACAAACAGTTGCACAATTCTGTCGAGATAATAATCTCACATGATATGCTCCAAGTGTATCGGAGTCGAGTGAAAAACAGGTTTCCGGTGGTACGCTCGTCTCTCTCTCTCTCTCTCTCTCTCTATCTCTCTCACTCTCTCTGTGCATTGCTCAACATTCAACGCTTCTCGTTGAATGAGTTCGTGTTAGAATTAACCGGACGGGAGCTCCTCAATTATTTCCACTGAGTCCAACTGACGATAGACTATGACGGTGCTGTTGACAGCTGGGTATATAATATCATCAGCTCCGGTGTTCCAATTGATTGATCGTCTTGTAAGTGGTTTAGTTGACTGGAGTCGATGCCTACTTGTATGTGAACTTGTGAGTTTCGAGTTGAACAGGGACGATTGTGTTTCGTCACGGTTGGTGATCAGTAGTGACAGTTAGTAAGATTGGCACGACTGGAACATGATCTCAATTCGAAGTGGTTGCAAACACACTGCCTCCAGGGAGGATCGAACTCCCGACCCCTGGTTTACTAGACCAGTGCTCTATCCACTGAGCTATGGAGGCGCATCCGTGTGTCACCAACACCAAACTCATCACAATACAACTCACAAATATCCTACTACAAACACCTCCACACACACACACACACACACTCACACTCACACTCACACTCACACACAACATCACCTCAAAACAAACACAAACAATCCACGTCCTACAACTGACTCCATCCACTCTTACAAACACCACATTTATACATCAACAACAAACACCGACACCACAACTTCGACTACCACATAACTAGCACGACACCTGAAAATCACACATATTATCAAGTAACATCAACATATCCCCACTTACTACAGACACCTCCGAATCACACCAACCCATTCATTATCCTTATCAACGAACACCCCAACAATTCGCTCTATGCTTGGTCAATTGCTACAAATACATTCTGCACTTCTATATATCTATATCTATATAGATGGAAATATCTACACATATATTGATTCGTGTATATTTAGATACATGTATATACATTCATAACTACAAGATATTCTGTCCGTGTCAATTACTGCACGCATGAATATACTGAGGCTCTACTTGAATCATTTCACCACGATCTCTGACCATTTTGATTAGTCACAGTCACAGTAGGATAATAACAATCCGCAAATCCCATGTTCTAAAGACACGAGCAAATTCAGAACGAAATGCGTCACACCGAGCTCGCCAATTCATAGACAGACTGATATCTGACCATCGTCATGTGTCTCGTAATTCCACAACAAGTTGTCATGCTGCAACACAAGCCAACCTGAAACGGCTGCTCACATGACTAGCTCGTATTAGCGCATACGTTTCACACACTCACCTGAAACCCTAATCCTACCAGACACGGAAGATCACTGACGAACGTCTCATGCAGACCAGACGACGACGTGGTGGCGATCGGTGGAGAAGCCTGTGACGACTGATGTTCACTTCTTCCGTGGTCTATGCAGACCGTCTAAACTCTGTTGTACCAACAAGCCTCATCGGAACCTATCCATTTGTGTCGCGTGTGTCTGAGAATATCTGTCAAATGTTTGTGTAGACGAACTGTTCTGGGGAGAGAGAAAGTCGCATCACCATGCAAACCAACCTACCGAATGCTCAGCTCCACTATCCACTCTTCAACAGGTCGACACCTAACCCCTGACAAAAGTGTCGCCGAAGTACACAAACAGTTGCACAATTCTGTCGAGATAATAATCTCACATGATATGCTCCAAGTGTATCGGAGTCGAGTGAAAAACAGGTTTCCGGTGGTACGCTCGTCTCTCTCTCTCTCTCTCTCTCTATCTCTCACTCTCTCTGTGCATTGCTCAACATTCAACGCTTCTCGTTGAATGAGTTCGTGTTAGAATTAACCGGACGGGAGCTCCTCAATTATTTCCACTGAGTCCAACTGACGATAGACTATGACGGTGCTGTTGACAGCTGGGTATATAATATCATCAGCTCCGGTGTTCCAATTGATTGATCGTCTTGTAAGTGGTTTAGTTGACTGGAGTCGATGCCTACTTGTATGTGAACTTGTGAGTTTCGAGTTGAACAGGGACGATTGTGTTTCGTCACGGTTGGTGATCAGTAGTGACAGTTAGTAAGATTGGCACGACTGGAACATGATCTCAATTCGAAGTGGTTGCAAACACACTGCCTCCAGGGAGGATCGAACTCCCGACCCCTGGTTTACTAGACCAGTGCTCTATCCACTGAGCTATGGAGGCGCATCCGTGTGTCACCAACACCAAACTCATCACAATACAACTCACAAATATCCTACTACAAACACCTCCACACACACACACACACACTCACACTCACACTCACACTCACACACAACATCACCTCAAAACAAACACAAACAATCCACGTCCTACAACTGACTCCATCCACTCTTACAAACACCACATTTATACATCAACAACAAACACCGACACCACAACTTCGACTACCACATAACTAGCACGACACCTGAAAATCACACATATTATCAAGTAACATCAACATATTCCCACTTACTACAGACACCTCCGAATCACACCAACCCATTCATTATCCTTATCAACGAACACCCCAACAATTCGCTCTATGCTTGGTCAATTGCTACAAATACATTCTGCACTTCTATATATCTATATCTATATAGATGGAAATATCTACACATATATTGATTCGTGTATATTTAGATACATGTATATACATTCATAACTACAAGATATTCTGTCCGTGTCAATTACTGCACGCATGAATATACTGAGGCTCTACTTGAATCATTTCACCACGATCTCTGACCATTTTGATTAGTCACAGTCACAGTAGGATAATAACAATCCGCAAATCCCATGTTCTAAAGACACGAGCAAATTCAGAACGAAATGCGTCACACCGAGCTCGCCAATTCATAGACAGACTGATATCTGACCATCGTCATGTGTCTCGTAATTCCACAACAAGTTGTCATGCTGCAACACAAGCCAACCTGAAACGGCTGCTCACATGACTAGCTCGTATTAGCGCATACGTTTCACACACTCACCTGAAACCCTAATCCTACCAGACACGGAAGATCACTGACGAACGTCTCATGCAGACCAGACGACGACGTGGTGGCGATCGGTGGAGAAGCCTGTGACGACTGATGTTCACTTCTTCCGTGGTCTATGCAGACCGTCTAAACTCTGTTTTACCAACAAGCCTCATCGGAACCTATCCATTTGTGTCGCGTGTGTCTGAGAATATCTGTCAAATGTTTGTGTAGACGAACTGTTCTGGGGAGAGAGAAAGTCGCATCACCATGCAAACCAACCTACCGAATGCTCAGCTCCACTATCCACTCTTCAACAGGTCGACACCTAACCCCTGACAAAAGTGTCGCCGAAGTACACAAACAGTTGCACAATTCTGTCGAGATAATAATCTCACATGATATGCTCCAAGTGTATCGGAGTCGAGTGAAAAACAGGTTTCCGGTGGTACGCTCGTCTCTCTCTCTCTCTCTCTCTCTCTATCTCTCACTCTCTCTGTGCATTGCTCAACATTCAACGCTTCTCGTTGAATGAGTTCGTGTTAGAATTAACCGGACGGGAGCTCCTCAATTATTTCCACTGAGTCCAACTGACGATAGACTATGACGGTGCTGTTGACAGCTGGGTATATAATATCATCAGCTCCGGTGTTCCAATTGATTGATCGTCTTGTAAGTGGTTTAGTTGACTGGAGTCGATGCCTACTTGTATGTGAACTTGTGAGTTTCGAGTTGAACAGGGACGATTGTGTTTCGTCACGGTTGGTGATCAGTAGTGACAGTTAGTAAGATTGGCACGACTGGAACATGATCTCAATTCGAAGTGGTTGCAAACACACTGCCTCCAGGGAGGATCGAACTCCCGACCCCTGGTTTACTAGACCAGTGCTCTATCCACTGAGCTATGGAGGCGCATCCGTGTGTCACCAACACCAAACTCATCACAATACAACTCACAAATATCCTACTACAAACACCTCCACACACACACACACACACACTCACACTCACACTCACACTCACACTCACACACAACATCACCTCAAAACAAACACAAACAATCCACGTCCTACAACTGACTCCATCCACTCTTACAAACACCACATTTATACATCAACAACAAACACCGACACCACAACTTCGACTACCACATAACTAGCACGACACCTGAAAATCACACATATTATCAAGTAACATCAACATATTCCCACTTACTACAGACACCTCCGAATCACACCAACCCATTCATTATCCTTATCAACGAACACCCCAACAATTCGCTCTATGCTTGGTCAATTGCTACAAATACATTCTGCACTTCTATATATCTATATCTATATAGATGGAAATATCTACACATATATTGATTCGTGTATATTTAGATACATGTATATACATTCATAACTACAAGATATTCTGTCCGTGTCAATTACTGCACGCATGAATATACTGAGGCTCTACTTGAATCATTTCACCACGATCTCTGACCATTTTGATTAGTCACAGTCACAGTAGGATAATAACAATCCGCAAATCCCATGTTCTAAAGACACGAGCAAATTCAGAACGAAATGCGTCACACCGAGCTCGCCAATTCATAGACAGACTGATATCTGACCATCGTCATGTGTCTCGTAATTCCACAACAAGTTGTCATGCTGCAACACAAGCCAACCTGAAACGGCTGCTCACATGACTAGCTCGTATTAGCGCATACGTTTCACACACTCACCTGAAACCCTAATCCTACCAGACACGGAAGATCACTGACGAACGTCTCATGCAGACCAGACGACGACGTGGTGGCGATCGGTGGAGAAGCCTGTGACGACTGATGTTCACTTCCTCCGTGGTCTATGCAGACCGTCTAAACTCTGTTTTACCAACAAGCCTCATCGGAACCTATCCATTTGTGTCGCGTGTGTCTGAGAATATCTGTCAAATGTTTGTGTAGACGAACTGTTCTGGGGAGAGAGAAAGTCGCATCACCATGCAAACCAACCTACCGAATGCTCAGCTCCACTATCCACTCTTCAACAGGTCGACACCTAACCCCTGACAAAAGTGTCACCGAAGTACACAAACAGTTGCACAATTCTGTCGAGATAATAATCTCACATGATATGCTCCAAGTGTATCGGAGTCGAGTGAAAAACAGGTTTCCGGTGGTACGCTCGTCTCTCTCTCTCTCTCTCTCTCTCTCTATCTCTCACTCTCTCTGTGCATTGCTCAACATTCAACGCTTCTCGTTGAATGAGTTCGTGTTAGAATTAACCGGACGGGAGCTCCTCAATTATTTCCACTGAGTCCAACTGACGATAGACTATGACGGTGCTGTTGACAGCTGGGTATATAATATCATCAGCTCCGGTGTTCCAATTGATTGATCGTCTTGTAAGTGGTTTAGTTGACTGGAGTCGATGCCTACTTGTATGTGAACTTGTGAGTTTCGAGTTGAACAGGGACGATTGTGTTTCGTCACGGTTGGTGATCAGTAGTGACAGTTAGTAAGATTGGCACGACTGGAACATGATCTCAATTCGCAAACACACTGCCTCCAGGGAGGATCGAACTCCCGACCCCTGGTTTACTAGACCAGTGCTCTATCCACTGAGCTATAGAGGCGCATCCGTGTGTCACCAACACCAAACTCATCACAATACAACTCACAAATATCCTACTACAAACACCTCCACACACACACACACACACACTCACACTCACACTCACACTCACACACAACATCACCTCAAAACAAACACAAACAATCCACGTCCTACAACTGACTCCATCCACTCTTACAAACACCACATTTATACATCAACAACAAACACCGACACCACAACTTCGACTACCACATAACTAGCACGACACCTGAAAATCACACATATTATCAAGTAACATCAACATATTCCCACTTACTACAGACACCTCCGAATCACACCAACCCATTCATTATCCTTATCAACGAACACCCCAACAATTCGCTCTATGCTTGGTCAATTGCTACAAATACATTCTGCACGTCTATATATCTATATCTATATAGATGGAAATATCTACACATATATTGATTCGTGTATATTTAGATACATGTATATACATTCATAACTACAAGATATTCTGTCCGTGTCAATTACTGCACGCATGAATATACTGAGGCTCTACTTGAATCATTTCACCACGATCTCTGACCATTTTGATTAGTCACAGTCACAGTAGGATAATAACAATCCGCAAATCCCATGTTCTAAAGACACGAGCAAATTCAGAACGAAATGCGTCACACCGAGCTCGCCAATTCATAGACAGACTGATATCTGACCATCGTCATGTGTCTCGTAATTCCACAACAAGTTGTCATGCTGCAACACAAGCCAACCTGAAACGGCTGCTCACATGACTAGCTCGTATTAGCGCATACGTTTCACACACTCACCTGAAACCCTAATCCTACCAGACACGGAAGATCACTGACGAACGTCTCATGCAGACCAGACGACGACGTGGTGGCGATCGGTGGAGAAGCCTGTGACGACTGATGTTCACTTCCTCCGTGGTCTATGCAGACCGTCTAAACTCTGTTTTACCAACAAGCCTCATCGGAACCTATCCATTTGTGTCGCGTGTGTCTGAGAATATCTGTCAAATGTTTGTGTAGACGAACTGTTCTGGGGAGAGAGAAAGTCGCATCACCATGCAAACCAACCTACCGAATGCTCAGCTCCACTATCCACTCTTCAACAGGTCGACACCTAACCCCTGACAAAAGTGTCGCCGAAGTACACAAACAGTTGCACAATTCTGTCGAGATAATAATCTCACATGATATGCTCCAAGTGTATCGGAGTCGAGTGAAAAACAGGTTTCCGGTGGTACGCTCGTCTCTCTCTCTCTCTCTCTCTATCTCTCTCACTCTCTCTGTGCATTGCTCAACATTCAACGCTTCTCGTTGAATGAGTTCGTGTTAGAATTAACCGGACGGGAGCTCCTCAATTATTTCCACTGAGTCCAACTGACGATAGACTATGACGGTGCTGTTGACAGCTGGGTATATAATATCATCAGCTCCGGTGTTCCAATTGATTGATCGTCTTGTAAGTGGTTTAGTTGACTGGAGTCGATGCCTACTTGTATGTGAACTTGTGAGTTTCGAGTTGAACAGGGACGATTGTGTTTCGTCACGGTTGGTGATCAGTAGTGACAGTTAGTAAGATTGGCACGACTGGAACATGATCTCAATTCGAAGTGGTTGCAAACACACTGCCTCCAGGGAGGATCGAACTCCCGACCCCTGGTTTACTAGACCAGTGCTCTATCCACTGAGCTATGGAGGCGCATCCGTGTGTCACCAACACCAAACTCATCACAATACAACTCACAAATATCCTACTACAAACACCTCCACACACACACACACACACACTCACACTCACACTCACACTCACACACAACATCACCTCAAAACAAACACAAACAATCCACGTCCTACAACTGACTCCATCCACTCTTACAAACACCACATTTATACATCAACAACAAACACCGACACCACAACTTCGACTACCACATAACTAGCACGACACCTGAAAATCACACATATTATCAAGTAACATCAACATATTCCCACTTACTACAGACACCTCCGAATCACACCAACCCATTCATTATCCTTATCAACGAACACCCCAACAATTCGCTCTATGCTTGGTCAATTGCTACAAATACATTCTGCACTTCTATATATCTATATCTATATAGATGGAAATATCTACACATATATTGATTCGTGTATATTTAGATACATGTATATACATTCATAACTACAAGATATTCTGTCCGTGTCAATTACTGCACGCATGAATATACTGAGGCTCTACTTGAATCATTTCACCACGATCTCTGACCATTTTGATTAGTCACAGTCACAGTAGGATAATAACAATCCGCAAATCCCATGTTCTAAAGACACGAGCAAATTCAGAACGAAATGCGTCACACCGAGCTCGCCAATTCATAGACAGACTGATATCTGACCATCGTCATGTGTCTCGTAATTCCACAACAAGTTGTCATGCTGCAACACAAGCCAACCTGAAACGGCTGCTCACATGACTAGCTCGTATTAGCGCATACGTTTCACACACTCACCTGAAACCCTAATCCTACCAGACACGGAAGATCACTGACGAACGTCTCATGCAGACCAGACGACGACGTGGTGGCGATCGGTGGAGAAGCCTGTGACGACTGATGTTCACTTCTTCCGTGGTCTATGCAGACCGTCTAAACTCTGTTTTACCAACAAGCCTCATCGGAACCTATCCATTTGTGTCGCGTGTGTCTGAGAATATCTGTCAAATGTTTGTGTAGACGAACTGTTCTGGGGAGAGAGAAAGTCGCATCACCATGCAAACCAACCTACCGAATGCTCAGCTCCACTATCCACTCTTCAACAGGTCGACACCTAACCCCTGACAAAAGTGTCGCCGAAGTACACAAACAGTTGCACAATTCTGTCGAGATAATAATCTCACATGATATGCTCCAAGTGTATCGGAGTCGAGTGAAAATCAGGTTTCCGGTGGTACGCTCGTCTCTCTCTCTCTCTCTCTCTCTATCTCTCTCACTCTCTCTGTGCATTGCTCAACATTCAACGCTTCTCGTTGAATGAGTTCGTGTTAGAATTAACCGGACGGGAGCTCCTCAATTATTTCCACTGAGTCCAACTGACGATAGACTATGACGGTGCTGTTGACAGCTGGGTATATAATATCATCAGCTCCGGTGTTCCAATTGATTGATCGTCTTGTAAGTGGTTTAGTTGACTGGAGTCGATGCCTACTTGTATGTGAACTTGTGAGTTTCGAGTTGAACAGGGACGAGTGTGTTTCGTCACGGTTGGTGATCAGTGGTGACAGTTAGTAAGATTGGCACGACTGGAACATGATCTCAATTCGAAGTGGTTGCAAACACACTGCCTCCAGGGAGGATCGAACTCCCGACCCCTGGTTTACTAGACCAGTGCTCTATCCACTGAGCTATGGAGGCGCATCCGTGTGTCACCAACACCAAACTCATCACAATACAACTCACAAATATCCTACTACAAACACCTCCACACACACACACACACACACACACACTCACACTCACACTCACACACAACATCACCTCAAAACAAACACAAACAATCCACGTCCTACAACTGACTCCATCCACTCTTACAAACACCACATTTATACATCAACAACAAACACCGACACCACAACTTCGACTACCACATAACTAGCACGACACCTGAAAATCACACATATTATCAAGTAACATCAACATATTCCCACTTACTACAGACACCTCCGAATCACACCAACCCATTCATTATCCTTATCAACGAACACCCCAACAATTCGCTCTATGCTTGGTCAATTGCTACAAATACATTCTGCACTTCTATATATCTATATCTATATAGATGGAAATATCTACACATATATTGATTCGTGTATATTTAGATACATGTATATACATTCATAACTACAAGATATTCTGTCCGTGTCAATTACTGCACGCATGAATATACTGAGGCTCTACTTGAATCATTTCACCACGATCTCTGACCATTTTGATTAGTCACAGTCACAGTAGGATAATAACAATCCGCAAATCCCATGTTCTAAAGACACGAGCAA
The DNA here is from genome assembly GCA_944470365.2 of Schistosoma intercalatum. Classification (NCBI taxonomy): domain Eukaryota; kingdom Metazoa; phylum Platyhelminthes; class Trematoda; order Strigeidida; family Schistosomatidae; genus Schistosoma; species Schistosoma intercalatum. The sequence goes on along the minus strand of OX103724.1, from coordinate 83,662,544 downwards.
ATTCAGAACGAAATGCGTCACACCGAGCTCGCCAATTCATAGACAGACTGATATCTGACCATCGTCATGTGTCTCGTAATTCCACAACAAGTTGTCATGCTGCAACACAAGCCAACCTGAAACGGCTGCTCACATGACTAGCTCGTATTAGCGCATACGTTTCACACACTCACCTGAAACCCTAATCCTACCAGACACGGAAGATCACTGACGAACGTCTCATGCAGACCAGATGACGACGTGGTGGCGATCGGTGGAGAAGCCTGTGACGACTGATGTTCACTTCCTCCGTGGTCTATGCAGACCGTCTAAACTCTGTTTTACCAACAAGCCTCATCGGAACCTATCCATTTGTGTCGCGTGTGTCTGAGAATATCTGTCAAATGTTTGTGTAGACGAACTGTTCTGGGGAGAGAGAAAGTCGCATCACCATGCAAACCAACCTACCGAATGCTCAGCTCCACTATCCACTCTTCAACAGGTCGACACCTAACCCCTGACAAAAGTGTCGCCGAAGTACACAAACAGTTGCACAATTCTGTCGAGATAATAATCTCACATGATATGCTCCAAGTGTATCGGAGTCGAGTGAAAAACAGGTTTCCGGTGGTACGCTCGTCTCTCTCTCTCTCTCTCTCTCTATCTCTCACTCTCTCTGTGCATTGCTCAACATTCAACGCTTCTCGTTGAATGAGTTCGTGTTAGAATTAACCGGACGGGAGCTCCTCAATTATTTCCACTGAGTCCAACTGACGATAAACTATGACGGTGCTGTTGACAGCTGGGTATATAATATCATCAGCTCCGGTGTTCCAATTGATTGATCGTCTTGTAAGTGGTTTAGTTGACTGGAGTCGATGCCTACTTGTATGTGAACTTGTGAGTTTCGAGTTGAACAGGGACGAGTGTGTTTCGTCACGGTTGGTGATCAGTAGTGACAGTTAGTAAGATTGGCACGACTGGAACATGATCTCAATTCGAAGTGGTTGCAAACACACTGCCTCCAGGGAGGATCGAACTCCCGACCCCTGGTTTACTAGACCAGTGCTCTATCCACTGAGCTATGGAGGCGCATCCGTGTGTCACCAACACCAAACTCATCACAATACAACTCACAAATATCCTACTACAAACACCTCCACACACACACACACACACACTCACACTCACACTCACACTCACACACAACATCACCTCAAAACAAACACAAACAATCCACGTCCTACAACTGACTCCATCCACTCTTACAAACACCACATTTATACATCAACAACAAACACCGACACCACAACTTCGACTACCACATAACTAGCACGACACCTGAAAATCACACATATTATCAAGTAACATCAACATATTCCCACTTACTACAGACACCTCCGAATCACACCAACCCATTCATTATCCTTATCAACGAACACCCCAACAATTCGCTCTATGCTTGGTCAATTGCTACAAATACATTCTGCACGTCTATATATCTATATCTATATAGATGGAAATATCTACACATATATTGATTCGTGTATATTTAGATACATGTATATACATTCATAACTACAAGATATTCTGTCCGTGTCAATTACTGCACGCATGAATATACTGAGGCTCTACTTGAATCATTTCACCACGATCTCTGACCATTTTGATTAGTCACAGTCACAGTAGGATAATAACAATCCGCAAATCCCATGTTCTAAAGACACGAGCAAATTCAGAACGAAATGCGTCACACCGAGCTCGCCAATTCATAGACAGACTGATATCTGACCATCGTCATGTGTCTCGTAATTCCACAACAAGTTGTCATGCTGCAACACAAGCCAACCTGAAACGGCTGCTCACATGACTAGCTCGTATTAGCGCATACGTTTCACACACTCACCTGAAACCCTAATCCTACCAGACACGGAAGATCACTGACGAACGTCTCATGCAGACCAGATGACGACGTGGTGGCGATCGGTGGAGAAGCCTGTGACGACTGATGTTCACTTCTTCCGTGGTCTATGCAGACCGTCTAAACTCTGTTTTACCAACAAGCCTCATCGGAACCTATCCATTTGTGTCGCGTGTGTCTGAGAATATCTGTCAAATGTTTGTGTAGACGAACTGTTCTGGGGAGAGAGAAAGTCGCATCACCATGCAAACCAACCTACCGAATGCTCAGCTCCACTATCCACTCTTCAACAGGTCGACACCTAACCCCTGACAAAAGTGTCACCGAAGTACACAAACAGTTGCACAATTCTGTCGAGATAATAATCTCACATGATATGCTCCAAGTGTATCGGAGTCGAGTGAAAAACAGGTTTCCGGTGGTACGCTCGTCTCTCTCTCTCTCTCTCTATCTCTCTCACTCTCTCTGTGCATTGCTCAACATTCAACGCTTCTCGTTGAATGAGTTCGTGTTAGAATTAACCGGACGGGAGCTCCTCAATTATTTCCACTGAGTCCAACTGACGATAGACTATGACGGTGCTGTTGACAGCTGGGTATATAATATCATCAGCTCCGGTGTTCCAATTGATTGATCGTCTTGTAAGTGGTTTAGTTGACTGGAGTCGATGCCTACTTGTATGTGAACTTGTGAGTTTCGAGTTGAACAGGGACGATTGTGTTTCGTCACGGTTGGTGATCAGTAGTGACAGTTAGTAAGATTGGCACGACTGGAACATGATCTCAATTCGAAGTGGTTGCAAACACACTGCCTCCAGGGAGGATCGAACTCCCGACCCCTGGTTTACTAGACCAGTGCTCTATCCACTGAGCTATAGAGGCGCATCCGTGTGTCACCAACACCAAACTCATCACAATACAACTCACAAATATCCTACTACAAACACCTCCACACACACACACACACACACTCACACTCACACTCACACTCACACACAACATCACCTCAAAACAAACACAAACAATCCACGTCCTACAACTGACTCCATCCACTCTTACAAACACCACATTTATACATCAACAACAAACACCGACACCACAACTTCGACTACCACATAACTAGCACGACACCTGAAAATCACACATATTATCAAGTAACATCAACATATTCCCACTTACTACAGACACCTCCGAATCACACCAACCCATTCATTATCCTTATCAACGAACACCCCAACAATTCGCTCTATGCTTGGTCAATTGCTACAAATACATTCTGCACGTCTATATATCTATATCTATATAGATGGAAATATCTACACATATATTGATTCGTGTATATTTAGATACATGTATATACATTCATAACTACAAGATATTCTGTCCGTGTCAATTACTGCACGCATGAATATACTGAGGCTCTACTTGAATCATTTCACCACGATCTCTGACCATTTTGATTAGTCACAGTCACAGTAGGATAATAACAATCCGCAAATCCCATGTTCTAAAGACACGAGCAAATTCAGAACGAAATGCGTCACACCGAGCTCGCCAATTCATAGACAGACTGATATCTGACCATCGTCATGTGTCTCGTAATTCCACAACAAGTTGTCATGCTGCAACACAAGCCAACCTGAAACGGCTGCTCACATGACTAGCTCGTATTAGCGCATACGTTTCACACACTCACCTGAAACCCTAATCCTACCAGACACGGAAGATCACTGACGAACGTCTCATGCAGACCAGATGACGACGTGGTGGCGATCGGTGGAGAAGCCTGTGACGACTGATGTTCACTTCCTCCGTGGTCTATGCAGACCGTCTAAACTCTGTTTTACCAACAAGCCTCATCGGAACCTATCCATTTGTGTCGCGTGTGTCTGAGAATATCTGTCAAATGTTTGTGTAGACGAACTGTTCTGGGGAGAGAGAAAGTCGCATCACCATGCAAACCAACCTACCGAATGCTCAGCTCCACTATCCACTCTTCAACAGGTCGACACCTAACCCCTGACAAAAGTGTCGCCGAAGTACACAAACAGTTGCACAATTCTGTCGAGATAATAATCTCACATGATATGCTCCAAGTGTATCGGAGTCGAGTGAAAAACAGGTTTCCGGTGGTACGCTCGTCTCTCTCTCTCTCTCTCTCTCTCTCTCTCACTCTCTCTGTGCATTGCTCAACATTCAACGCTTCTCGTTGAATGAGTTCGTGTTAGAATTAACCGGACGGGAGCTCCTCAATTATTTCCACTGAGTCCAACTGACGATAGACTATGACGGTGCTGTTGACAGCTGGGTATATAATATCATCAGCTCCGGTGTTCCAATTGATTGATCGTCTTGTAAGTGGTTTAGTTGACTGGAGTCGATGCCTACTTGTATGTGAACTTGTGAGTTTCGAGTTGAACAGGGACGAGTGTGTTTCGTCACGGTTGGTGATCAGTAGTGACAGTTAGTAAGATTGGCACGACTGGAACATGATCTCAATTCGAAGTGGTTGCAAACACACTGCCTCCAGGGAGGATCGAACTCCCGACCCCTGGTTTACTAGACCAGTGCTCTATCCACTGAGCTATGGAGGCGCATCCGTGTGTCACCAACACCAAACTCATCACAATACAACTCACAAATATCCTACTACAAACACCTCCACACACACACACACACTCACACTCACACTCACACTCACACTCACACTCACACACAACATCACCTCAAAACAAACACAAACAATCCACGTCCTACAACTGACTCCATCCACTCTTACAAACACCACATTTATACATCAACAACAAACACCGACACCACAACTTCGACTACCACATAACTAGCACGACACCTGAAAATCACACATATTATCAAGTAACATCAACATATTCCCACTTACTACAGACACCTCCGAATCACACCAACCCATTCATTATCCTTATCAACGAACACCCCAACAATTCGCTCTATGCTTGGTCAATTGCTACAAATACATTCTGCACGTCTATATATCTATATCTATATAGATGGAAATATCTACACATATATTGATTCGTGTATATTTAGATACATGTATATACATTCATAACTACAAGATATTCTGTCCGTGTCAATTACTGCACGCATGAATATACTGAGGCTCTACTTGAATCATTTCACCACGATCTCTGACCATTTTGATTAGTCACAGTCACAGTAGGATAATAACAATCCGCAAATCCCATGTTCTAAAGACACGAGCAAATTCAGAACGAAATGCGTCACACCGAGCTCGCCAATTCATAGACAGACTGATATCTGACCATCGTCATGTGTCTCGTAATTCCACAACAAGTTGTCATGCTGCAACACAAGCCAACCTGAAACGGCTGCTCACATGACTAGCTCGTATTAGCGCATACGTTTCACACACTCACCTGAAACCCTAATCCTACCAGACACGGAAGATCACTGACGAACGTCTCATGCAGACCAGATGACGACGTGGTGGCGATCGGTGGAGAAGCCTGTGACGACTGATGTTCACTTCCTCCGTGGTCTATGCAGACCGTCTAAACTCTGTTTTACCAACAAGCCTCATCGGAACCTATCCATTTGTGTCGCGTGTGTCTGAGAATATCTGTCAAATGTTTGTGTAGACGAACTGTTCTGGGGAGAGAGAAAGTCGCATCACCATGCAAACCAACCTACCGAATGCTCAGCTCCACTATCCACTCTTCAACAGGTCGACACCTAACCCCTGACAAAAGTGTCGCCGAAGTACACAAACAGTTGCACAATTCTGTCGAGATAATAATCTCACATGATATGCTCCAAGTGTATCGGAGTCGAGTGAAAAACAGGTTTCCGGTGGTACGCTCGTCTCTCTCTCTCTCTCTCTATCTCTCTCACTCTCTCTGTGCATTGCTCAACATTCAACGCTTCTCGTTGAATGAGTTCGTGTTAGAATTAACCGGACGGGAGCTCCTCAATTATTTCCACTGAGTCCAACTGACGATAAACTATGACGGTGCTGTTGACAGCTGGGTATATAATATCATCAGCTCCGGTGTTCCAATTGATTGATCGTCTTGTAAGTGGTTTAGTTGACTGGAGTCGATGCCTACTTGTATGTGAACTTGTGAGTTTCGAGTTGAACAGGGACGAGTGTGTTTCGTCACGGTTGGTGATCAGTAGTGACAGTTAGTAAGATTGGCACGACTGGAACATGATCTCAATTCGAAGTGGTTGCAAACACACTGCCTCCAGGGAGGATCGAACTCCCGACCCCTGGTTTACTAGACCAGTGCTCTATCCACTGAGCTATGGAGGCGCATCCGTGTGTCACCAACACCAAACTCATCACAATACAACTCACAAATATCCTACTACAAACACCTCCACACACACACACACACACACACACACTCACACTCACACTCACACACAACATCACCTCAAAACAAACACAAACAATCCACGTCCTACAACTGACTCCATCCACTCTTACAAACACCACATTTATACATCAACAACAAACACCGACACCACAACTTCGACTACCACATAACTAGCACGACACCTGAAAATCACACATATTATCAAGTAACATCAACATATTCCCACTTACTACAGACACCTCCGAATCACACCAACCCATTCATTATCCTTATCAACGAACACCCCAACAATTCGCTCTATGCTTGGTCAATTGCTACAAATACATTCTGCACGTCTATATATCTATATCTATATAGATGGAAATATCTACACATATATTGATTCGTGTATATTTAGATACATGTATATACATTCATAACTACAAGATATTCTGTCCGTGTCAATTACTGCACGCATGAATATACTGAGGCTCTACTTGAATCATTTCACCACGATCTCTGACCATTTTGATTAGTCACAGTCACAGTAGGATAATAACAATCCGCAAATCCCATGTTCTAAAGACACGAGCAAATTCAGAACGAAATGCGTCACACCGAGCTCGCCAATTCATAGACAGACTGATATCTGACCATCGTCATGTGTCTCGCAATTCCACAACAAGTTGTCATGCTGCAACACAAGCCAACCTGAAACGGCTGCTCGCATGACTAGCTCGTATTAGCGCATACGTTTCACACACTCACCTGAAACCCTAATCCTACCAGACACGGAAGATCACTGACGAACGTCTCATGCAGACCAGACGACGACGTGGTGGCGATCGGTGGAGAAGCCTGTGACGACTGATGTTCACTTCCTCCGTGGTCTATGCAGACCGTCTAAACTCTGTTTTACCAACAAGCCTCATCGGAACCTATCCATTTGTGTCGCGTGTGTCTGAGAATATCTGTCAAATGTTTGTGTAGACGAACTGTTCTGGGGAGAGAGAAAGTCGCATCACCATGCAAACCAACCTACCGAATGCTCAGCTCCACTATCCACTCTTCAACAGGTCGACACCTAACCCCTGACAAAAGTGTCACCGAAGTACACAAACAGTTGCACAATTCTGTCGAGATAATAATCTCACATGATATGCTCCAAGTGTATCGGAGTCGAGTGAAAAACAGGTTTCCGGTGGTACGCTCGTCTCTCTCTCTCTCTCTCTATCTCTCTCACTCTCTCTGTGCATTGCTCAACATTCAACGCTTCTCGTTGAATGAGTTCGTGTTAGAATTAACCGGACGGGAGCTCCTCAATTATTTCCACTGAGTCCAACTGACGATAAACTATGACGGTGCTGTTGACAGCTGGGTATATAATATCATCAGCTCCGGTGTTCCAATTGATTGATCGTCTTGTAAGTGGTTTAGTTGACTGGAGTCGATGCCTACTTGTATGTGAACTTGTGAGTTTCGAGTTGAACAGGGACGAGTGTGTTTCGTCACGGTTGGTGATCAGTAGTGACAGTTAGTAAGATTGGCACGACTGGAACATGATCTCAATTCGAAGTGGTTGCAAACACACTGCCTCCAGGGAGGATCGAACTCCCGACCCCTGGTTTACTAGACCAGTGCTCTATCCACTGAGCTATGGAGGCGCATCCGTGTGTCACCAACACCAAACTCATCACAATACAACTCACAAATATCCTACTACAAACACCTCCACACACACACACACACACTCACACTCACACTCACACTCACACACAACATCACCTCAAAACAAACACAAACAATCCACGTCCTACAACTGACTCCATCCACTCTTACAAACACCACATTTATACATCAACAACAAACACCGACACCACAACTTCGACTACCACATAACTAGCACGACACCTGAAAATCACACATATTATCAAGTAACATCAACATATTCCCACTTACTACAGACACCTCCGAATCACACCAACCCATTCATTATCCTTATCAACGAACACCCCAACAATTCGCTCTATGCTTGGTCAATTGCTACAAATACATTCTGCACTTCTATATATCTATATCTATATAGATGGAAATATCTACACAAATATTGATTCGTGTATATTTAGATACATGTATATACATTCATAACTACAAGATATTCTGTCCGTGTCAATTACTGCACGCATGAATATACTGAGGCTCTACTTGAATCATTTCACCACGATCTCTGACCATTTTGATTAGTCACAGTCACAGTTGGATAATTGTAATCCGCTAATACCATATTTTTCGGACTCGAGTATTTTCTATTTCGTTTGTTTTCCAACGATATGAAGGCTTATTGTGCACTAATATTGTTAACGGTAACTGCACGTATTTGCTGTCCCTTTTTCATGCTTTCTTTTTTTTTCTTACTCCAATCGATCTGTTTTCCCAGCCAAATTTTTAGCAACCTTCCCAAACGTGTATCATCAATTTTCATGTTTTTTACTATTCATTATGGTAATTTTTTAAGATTACATTTTTCCACCCTACCTGTAGTTTTTCGCTGCCTGTTTTTCTTCTTCTAATTCTTTGCGAATTCGAACCATCTCCTGGTTAATTAGTTCTTCTTCCCGTCTTTCTTCTGCTTGCCTCATTTTTTCGTCCTATGTTCATTGAAAACAAATTAGTAGTAATTATTGGTGAATTTATTTAAAAAGTCCTATTTTTATATATATCTGCATACATGTAGAGAGAAAGTGAGAGTGTTTAAGAAATTTTCAATCTTTTCTATGCATGATTTTCTTTAAGACACAATGTTATACCTTGAAATTGTTTTCCCAAACATATTGACATATAGATCGATATTTTTTCATCATAGCTGCCTATCGAACCCATTGATAACGCCTTTGGTTGTAATCACAATACCAACGATTACCTTTCCTACATTTTACTGTAAATTTCCAAAAACCATCCAACCTGACGTCATCTTTCTTTTCTAGCCGAATCTAAATTCTTATTGGAGAGCGGCGTGAAGGAAATAAATTTGATGCAAAAATCACGCCTAATAAAAATGTTTCTTTCTAACACTTCACAATATTATCATAAAATTAAAAAAAACTTGGGTAAACATGTAATAAAGTGAAGAAGAAAAATCTGAGAAAACGCGGAACGAATAGATTTGTTGAGATTAGTTTAATTGGATAATAGTTATTGTTGTGAATATACACTAGCAAGAGAGATAACGGAGGCCACAGAGCACCTGATATCTGTTTATTCCACTGTGGGACTCATTGCCATTGTGTACCTGTGGCATGGCTTATAATTTAATTCTGGACCTTTAGACAACCACTAGTGACCTGTTCTATGACAAACTTCCGGATTTCGTACGGAAAATTTTGATTAGTGAAGTTCAATTTTGTCATGTATGAGGCGGATACCTTCCAACACTATTTGATGAATCCTGTACTACATCACCAACCAAAAACATGGATAGCTGAGTAATAATCCAAAAGTCTACATGTAACATGCTAACTGTGAAACCTAGAGTTCTGGAATTGAATCATCAGTTATCCAGTGTTTCCTAGCTGTTAGTCTATCTTCACCTCATTTAAATCCATAGCGTAAACTATCTTTAGATATAAGGTCATAAAATCTTCAAGATTTATAGGAGTGTAACGGATGGATGTGGATGAACTGTTCTGAAGTAATAAGAAACTACAAAACAAACTTCAGTCTATAACCTAATGATAAACAAGTTTTGATGTTTAGAACTAAATAAAACTGTGAAAAACATAAATGCTGTATAAACCTTTGAAATTATTTATTATGTTTATTAGCTGAACTATTTGTCATAAACCGCATGAAAGATGACAATAAATAAATTTCCACACATACATGCACAGAATAGTAAAAAATCAAAAGCGGTACATTGGGTTTTCTATAAGAGATAATTATAATATAAAAATGTATGATCAGAAATATATACCTGTTTTGCTTTGTACAAAATTTGTGCTTTTATTTGACGATTAGTAGCTTCAAGAATACGACGAGATTCTAATTCTTTTTGTCGTAGTTCACGTCGTGCTTTAGCCTCTTCTTGACGTAAGAGAATTTTTTCCAATGTAGACTGACGTTGGCGTGTATAATCAATGTGGGGTAAATCTAAGTCTTTAGAATTATGTTCTGTATAGTGATTATTTTTCAAGTGATTATCAACTTCATAGTCATCTGAAAACTTAAATTTCGAAAAACCAATGAAATTTATCAATCCATGGAACTATATCAACATTGTAGTAGTGTGAAATTTTCTTAAGCTAAACAGTATAGTGATAGAGATTTAAATGTCTATCTATACAATATAAAAGCATATATGCATCCTGTGAGGATTCTCTCGGTATCGCCATTAAGTCATAAGCATTTGTAGGCACAAATGGATGGTGGCTAGAAGTGGAATCCAGGATTTCCGTTTCGTTCTATTTGGGACTCGTCATCTGAGTATACTTGCATATCATTTGATACATAAAGCACTTTTGCGGAAACGACTATTCGATCTCAATCAAAGCCGTCGCAAATTGGTTTAGTCTTTTCTTTTTACTATCATCTTGAGTTATGAAAAAGTATTTAAAGAAATATAATATTAACTTAGATATAACTACAGATATAATCATCAAAACCATCCACTTGAGCTACAAATCTTCTCCACCATCTCAATAACTAAGGTATAAAAATTATGTCTTTAGTCAACTTGTTTACTCCTGGAGAAGACAGATATTGTTGACCAGAACTAACATTTCTTTGAAGTTCATTACTAATGAATCAGTCGGTCAATTATTCGTAACGGAGAACCTGACATATTTGTGCATTAGTTCAAGTTGTCACACTACGTTAGCACAGAAAAATGAAATTATCAGTAAAAATAGCATAGTAGTAGAAACAGAAAAAATGTCAGTGGTGATAGAGAAAATTAGCTAATTCCTTGAATAAAAAAAGAATACAAGATGATTTTGGAACTAAGGATCTAAAGGTAGACAAAGAGTGAATTCATTTTCACTATTGTAACCGATTCGGCTCTATGTTACACAGCGTCTCCAACTATTGGTTTCCATAATCAATCGGGCGATGACCATCTAGTCTAGACCTACCAACACGATTAGGCCCAACTTCCAATGACTTCATGGATTGATGTCACGTTTTGGTTTGCCCACCCTTAGATCTCTTTCTATTAATTAATCACCAATCTATCCTTGTACTCATAACTTTACAGATATTTAATGAACAGTGGTATATACCACTGATAACCAAGGAAGCAAAACATTAAGTATACGAACGAAGAAGTAATTGTTATTACGTCCCTAATGCATTGAATTAAGGTCCCGTTATTTAATGTTTGAACTGGAAAAATAGTATTAGCCCTTTTTTCATTGATCTATGTAAAACAAAACTGATTCAATGAAGAAGAAAAAAATTTACGGATAAAACAGACACGTGTTTGTAATGAAACAACATGATATGTTGCTAGTGGTAGTGATGCGCACAGAGACAATGATGAAAATAAATTTGATTAAGAATATATCAAAATCTGGATTGACGAGATTCTAAGAATGCTTTGGAATTTTTAGTGGGTCAGTATTCATATCAATTTGTTATAAACTGACGTATCGCGACATAGATCTGATTTATCAATCTGTACGGAAAAGATATGACAATCACATGAACGAGAGAGTTGGAGGGAACGCAAAAGTCTATACAGATAAAAAAAATCTATGGTTAGAACTGGTCACAAATATTAGCATCAGGATGGACTGATTAAGCGCTCGCGAAAAAGGTGTAGAGAATCTCAGTTCTACGACAGGAGAGGCTAATAATGATATACAGAACGAAAATAAAAACTTCTCATCCAGATCGAAGAACATATGTTTCAGAAGCAACCATTTGATAAATAAATCGTGAGCATCGTTTCAATGGATCAAAGTATCTTTTATGAACAGCGTACGCATGTCAATGAAAGATTTTATATGAAGTCTGATGACTCTATTCACTCTCCGTGATCATATTAGATGCATTAACATTCGCATATATGATAACTATAAACAAAAGTTTTACAGAATTCCAGTAATATGCAGATATTTAAAATTAAGAATAACTAAATCTAAAATATGTTAGGATGTGAATCATAGATTTTTTGGTTGAATAATAAAGCTTTTATACTCTCACAACTTACGTCATTCTTCAGATTGTTATCTTTAAATAGATGGTCCCATTCTCTTTTAATTTCTTTTCGACTAGGAGTAATTGGCTTAAAATCATCAGTCCCGCTATCTAAATCTTCAATGTCCAAAGTATTTTTAATCATCCATTCATTCAATAAGCTACGGGCTTCTGCATAAACTATAAAATTTAGTTAATTGAACTAAGGTATGCTAAAACAAAAATTACCATTGAAAGTATTCAGTTGATTTGATTTGTTGAAATGTCCAGAATACATCTGATGACTTGGAAGATTCTGAAGAGTGAAGTAATTGTCAATCAAAAAGAATGACTTTAGCTTACTTTGGAAGAGTGATTTTGATCAAAGATATCGATTCAATGTATGAAATCACTTTTTTTCACTGATCAACAAGTTAAATTAAAACATGAAAGAAGCAAGAGTCTGAAATAAATTGAAAAAGAGATTGGAAATATATAGATCCAATAAAAAACACACACTGAAACTATGTATAACATAGTAGTCAGTATCTGAAATGTTCACATGAAGAAAGTTAAGAAATAATCATATAACCTTTAAAAAAAATCCATCTAGCAACTTACATTTTAATCAGCTTATACTGATCAATATTTATGAAATACTTAATGGAAACAGTATGATTGAAAATGTATAATAGTTACAAACTTAAGAGGAACAACTCATATGCTTTTTTTGTTTTACAGTTTATTAAAACTTTAGTACAGAAATGATGGATTTCTCTTTAATAAACAGGTCATATTATAGTGGATAGAACACGAGTAAGGACAATCGAATGTATTTAACACAAAATTACAAGACTTGTTAATAAAATCTAACAATCATAAAGTAAATGCTTAATTTGCAAAATGTTCATCAATTGTGTCAAAATAACTCAGACTTCATTGTTCTTGCATTCTCATACAAATTGCATCTTGTTTCCATTATTTACTGTTCGATCCTCTTGTCTCTCTCTGCTTCCAGACCTTCTGTTCACGACTAACATCATCTACTACTTATGTCAATATAAGTAGCACACACCACAATATAAGTAGATATGAAAAAAGTTATATTGATAAACTTGATTTAATCCAAAAAGATCCATGATTGGAATTATCAAAGGTTTCACTGATGCTAAAGTATTAAAATAGTTTTATACTTTCTTCGTTCATTTAGTAAGGGAATCTGACACTTATAAAATACATGCAATAATTATGAATCTATTCTTACTGACTAATGTTCATGATATTATTTTTCTTTCTTTCTGTACTCTCCTCATTAAAAAAATCATTAAACTAGAACCTACCATTTCTTCTCATGTAAATACTTCGATTTTTCAGTGGTATTTAATACACTAAATGAAATCATGGAACTCTAAATCTGATCATATATTAATCATCTAGGATTTCACACTAAAAAGACCACAGATTGATTGTTTTATAGTTATTCTAGAAGTAGAAACATTGTTTCACACTGAAAACCATAACTTTATCTTTAAATCATGTATTATACTACTTATTAGGGTTTTGCATCTTGAGTCCAAGTTGTGATATGTATTGGTAAATATTATTTTAAGTTTTTTTTAATATGATGGGGACAATCTTTCTGTAAATATGACAAGCTACTTAAATAATGTGATAGTAGCATCGAGGTTTTATAATTTTCAAACAGGCATTTAGCTTTTGTCATTCAGCTTTAATGATTTATGATGGAACAGAACTAAATAAAACTTGCTAAATTAATTTTTCTTATTATGTGACTAAATATCATGACAGAGTCACAAATAAACATTTTCCTGTTATCCTTGATTAAACCCAGCCGTAGAAGTAAAATTGTACTTGGTGACTATTACAAATAGCTAGACAGGATGCAAATGAAAGTCTTTACTAAAACACCTAGATTTTTGTCAAAACTAAATTGCATAGTGGAATAAAATTCTCGGCAGTAAAAATTAAACACCGAAAATGTACAACCCTTGAATGTTACAAGCAACTAGTCATTCTTTGTTCATGTATAATGTAGGTAATGTTGATGGCTCAGAATTACAGAAGTTATAGAAATGAATACACTTAGAATATCTGCTAAAGTCTCATCCAACTTGGACGTTAAGGAGTATGAAATTTCACTATTAAATGATAAAGAATGATTCTAACAACCGCTACCTGTGACAAGAAAAGAACTATAAATAACATTTTTCGACTTATTATCCGAAATTCTGTCAAATGAGGAATTTACTCTTGTAAGCTAACCATAGTGTTACGATTTCATCATAATCAGCGCGTGTTGTATGGTTATATAAATGAATTTAGAATACATTCACACATTGTATTTTGGGAAAACAAGTAATATAGTGCTTTCAGGTGTAGTAAAGCAACAAAAAGGGATGACGTATATAATTAACGACTAATGATGTAATACATATACATTCGGTTAAAGGAGATCGAATTTTCCACTGCCAAGTATTTATTTAGTCTCCGTTATCTTTATGCACCAAACACTGAGAGATTGAACTAATATAATGCTTGTCAAGTGAGAGAAATATTATAGTTGAGAATTATGATCGTTGAATACTATTCAAAACAGCAGTAATCTGAATGAATGAACTATTTTAACAGTAGATAACGTGGTAATAGCAAAACGTATTATAATTGGTAATGTATCACTCTCATATATAGTATGTAAAATGAAACAGTTTCCACCACTGAATTTGATGGCACAGTAATAACTTGCTTTTTGTATTGATAAGAATACAACTCAGTAACATATCGTAACGTTCCAGGACATTTTAAGTGATAATAACATAAATGCTCCAACTATACAGACAATTGATTGGTCACAATCGGCCCGTCGTTTCTATTTAAAACATTGCACTTAGCCTCAGAATTTCTTAATAAGTGGTTTCATCTTATACGAGCAACACTTCGAAGACATCTGCAATTAAAAAATTTACACCATTTCGGCATGGTTTGATTATTCCATTATTGAGCCGGTGCACGTAATCATTAAGTTAAACATTGTACTGCAGTAGTGCCTAAAGTTAGTTTTTATTAGTAACAAATGATTATTTGAGGACAGAACGAAAGCCTTAAAGCTAAAACTAAGTTTTTCCCCCAAATTTAGTTTAACTTTATGACCGATAGCATTGCCCTTGGTGCCACCAACTACTTAAATCAAATTAGAGAACCTCCGAGCTTAACTGATTTTTTGGTCGATCCACATTTCAAGCTTAGAAATTATGAGCACAGACTATAAGCGGGCAAAAGTATAAACTTCCTATCTTCCGAGATTTTTAGTTCCGAGCGACACAGAACTAAAATACAGTTCACTGCACCTTGTTCTGCACTGAAAAAGTGACGCTGTTGTACTGTTAGTAACAAAATAAGACATATCAGTCGAGTTTTCAGATGAGCATAGGGTGAACAGTGCTAATCTTCTACACTGGCTATATTGGTTTAGTGAGTAATCAAACTCGATTTATGTGAACGGGTTTCAGGGACACGTAAATTATTTATGTACTGATACTTTATGACCTTATTCAACAAAGTCTGTCGTTGATTGTGACACAAAAGCTGGATATTGAAAGCTCCAAAATGTTGCCTACAGCGTGGTCCTAGAAACCATTGATGATATTTTTAAAAATCTAATTCTTCGTACTAGTGTTGTATGAGATAGAATATAAGGCTAAAAATAGAGTTCAATAATACGAACAAACGAGACTTTAGGAAGAGGAGTGAATCGCTTTTGACACACCTGAGCGATGATAAAAATGTGTAAATAATCGGACCTTATACTGCCAGCATGATTAAGTAGTGTTTCTTCTAGAGGAATCTGACAAAGAAATAGGGTTAGCACTGACGGTTTTACAAGCTATAAGGTATATCTACGGACCGTGAAAAACAATTACTGGGGTCAGTCACACATATAGTTTGTGAGTGTCTATCATGTCTATACTTTTTCAGCCGTAAAAAATCCATGTAGCAATAAATGGTGTGATTCGTTAGTTCTGAGATTTTCTGACCTTATCTTTGTTATCTGGACAAGCAGGAGCTCTGTTGAAGCTATATAATACTTCGAGTGAGTACACCCTTACCTTTTAGACCGTAAATCTGTTATGTTCTGTCCGACTATCTCACATTCATCCTGTTTTGTGTTGAAGTGCACCAATAAACATAATTTTCATCCAAATTAATCCAAGCAAATCTTCATAAATGGAAAGGATGTATGCCTCCGCCTCTGCCTCCGCCTGGAGTCCCTCCGGGGGCTACTGCCGGTCCCAAGCCCGGATAAAGGAGGAGGGTTGGGCATGGGGTTAGCGTCCCCATCCCGTAGAAAACTAACTCGCTAAAAAAACGCTAACCAGAAAAAATTATTCAAACCTTTTAAACTCTGCCCTGGGAGTCAGAAGGTCTTCATTTAGAAGAATTATGACGCCTCATGATGAAAGCCGAATTCCTTCGGAAGTTACGAGGCCGATGCCCCTTCTGACAACCAGAGCGACCATTTATTTAGGTACATGGAATGTTCGTACAATGTGGGACACCGGAAGATCCTTCCAAATTGCTGCAGAAATGAGAAGATACAACCTAGAGGTACTTGGGATCAGTGAAACGCATTGGACACAAGTTGGACAACAACGACTAACTACAGGAGAGCTCCTGTTATACTCCGGCCATGAAGAAGAAAATGCACCACATACACAAGGAGTTGCATTGATGCTGTCCAAACAAGCACAAAATGCACTTATAGGATGGGAATCTCATGGACCAAGGATCATCAAAGCCTCGTTTAAAACAAAGAAAGAGGGCATTTCAATGAACATCATCCAATGCTATGCGCCTACCAACGACTACAATGAAGACGCTAAAGATCAATTCTACAATAGACTGCAGTCAATCGTCGAAAAGTGCCCAACAAAGGACCTGACTATTCTGATGGGAGATTTCAACGCCAAGGTTGGAACTGACAACACTGGATATGAAGACATCATGGGACGACACGGACTGGGAGAAAGAAACGAAAATGGTGAGAGATTTGCAAATCTATGTGCCTTCAATAAGCTGGTCATAGGCGGCACCATATTCCCACATAAACGCATACACAAAACCACATGGACTTCACCGGATCACTCTACACAAAACCAAATCGACCATATTTGCATCAACAAAACGTTCAGGAGGACTATAGAGGACGTGAGAACCAAGAGAGGAGCTGATATAGCATCAGATCATCACTTACTGGTCGCCGAGATGAAATTGAAACTCAAGAAGCACTGGACAACGGGGCGGACAATATCACAAAAGTTCAATACGGCCTTTCTCCAGGATACTAACAAACTCAACAAATTCAAGATAGTCCTCAGCAACAAGTTCCAGGCCTTTCATGATCTACTCAATGGAAAAGGAACTACTGTGGAGAGCAACTGGAAGGGGATCAAAGAGGCAATCACTTCAACATGTCATGAGGTCCTGGGTCACAAGAAGCACCACCACAAGGAATGGATCACTGTTGATACACTGGATAAGATTCAAGAAAGGAGGAACAAGAAGGCAGCGATCAATACCAGCCGAACAAGAGCAGAAAAAGCTAAGGCACAAGCTGAATACACAGAAGTGAACAAACAAGTGAAAAGGAGCATCAGAACTGACAAACGTAAATATGTGGAAGATTTAGCAACGACGGCGGAAAAGGCTGCAAGAGAAGGAAACATGAGACAACTGTATGACACGACAAAGAAACTCTCTGGAAATCGCCGCAAACCAGAACGACCAGTGAAAAGCAAGGAAGGCAAGGTAATCACCAACATTGAAGAACAACAAAACAGGTGGGTAGAACACTTCAAAGAACTCTTGAATCGACCAGCTCCACTGAACCCACCCAACATCGAAGCAGCACCCACGGACCTCCCAATCAATGTTGGCCCACCAACAATTGAAGAAATCAGCATGGCCATCAGACAAATCAAGAGTGGCAAAGCAGCAGGACCGGACAACATCCCAGCAGAGGCACTAAAAGCAGACGTAGCGGCAACTGCAAGGATACTCCACATTCTCTTCAATAAGATTTGGGATGAGGAACAAGTACCAAAAGACTGGAAAGAAGGACTTCTGATCAAAATACCGAAGAAAGGCGATCTCAGCAAGTGTGATAACTACAGGGGCATCACTCTTCTCTCAATACCGGGAAAAGTCTTCAACAGGGTATTGTTAAACAGGATGAAGGACTGCGTAGACGCCCAACTTCGTGACCAACAGGCAGGATTCCGTAAGGATAGATCGTGTATAGACCAAATCGCAACTCTACGGATCATTGTGGAACAATCAATTGAATGGAACTCATCACTCTACATCAACTTCATTGACTACGAAAAGGCATTTGATAGCGTGGACAGACCAACACTATGGAAACTTCTTCGACACTACGGCGTGCCTCAGAAGATAGTCAATATCATACAGAACTCATATGATGGATTACACTGCAAAATCGTGCATGGAGGACAGTTGACAAAGTCGTTCAAAGTGAAGACCGGTGTTAGGCAAGGTTGCTTACTCTCACCCTTTCTCTTTCTCCTGGTGATCGACTGGATCATGAAGACGTCAACGTCTGAAGGGAAGCGCGGGATACAATGGACATCTAAGATGCAGTTGGACGATCTAGACTTCGCAGATGATCTGGCCCTTCTATCCCACACGCAACAACAGATGCAGGAGAAGACAAACAGTGTGGCAGCAGCCTCAGCAACAGTAGGTCTCAATATGCACAAAGGGAAAAGCAGGATTCTCCGATACAACACAGAATGCACCAATCCAATCACAATTGACGGAGAAGATTTGGAAGATGTAAACACCTTTACATATTTGGGCAGCATCATTGATGAACAGGGTGGATCTGATGCACATGTGAAGGCGCGGATCGGCAAAGCAAGAGCAGTATATTTACAACTGAAGGACATCTGGAACTCAAAACAACTGTCAACCAACACCAAAGTCAGGATTTTCAATACAAATGTCAAGACAGTTCTACTGTATGGGGCAGAAACCTGGAGAACTACAAAAGCCATCATGCAGAAAATACAGGTGTTTATTAACAATTGTCTACGCAAAATACTTCAGATCCATTGGCCGGACACTATTAGCAACAACGTACTGTGGGAGAGAACAAACCAGATCCCAGCGGAGGAAGAAATCAGGAAGAAGCGCTGGAAGTGGATAGGACACACATTGAGGAAAGCACCCAACTGCGTCACAAGACAAGCTCTCACATGGAATCCTGAAGGTCAACGGAAAAGAGGAAGACCAAAGAACACATTACGCCGAGAACTGGAGATGGACATGAGAAAAATGAACAAGAATTGGATGGAATTAGAAAAAAAGGCCCAGGACAGAGTGGGTTGGAGAATGCTGGTCAGCGGCCTATGCTCTATTGGGAGTAACAGGCGTAAATAAGTAAGTAAGTATGTATGCCATTTCAAAATAATAGTTACCTGAGAGTTATGCTTGCATACGCAACCCAAATCAGGAGTTAGTGACCTCATGGACTAGCCTTGCTTAAATCTCGTTAGTTGTTTTCAATCCCAGTAATATTTCAAATAACTTTTGCGACACAATATCTGACCCCGGTTTGATCGTGGGAAGATACCGTCAACATCAATCTTCCACTCAACTCCGAATTTTACCTGGGGTAACTACGTATATGTGGCGGAGGTAATAAGAAGCCAAATACGGGTTTTGTTGGATGAATTTACTTCAAGAACTCAGGCAGACATACCGAATAAGATGCAGAGTAAAGAGGATGAGTTATCCAAATTCACTTGATCAAGCATGCCTCGGTATTTATAGTCAGACAAAATAAGCTACAGATATGTGGTGAGTAGGATAAGCCATACACATATATACGCAGATACAAAAAACAGTCAGGGTTAATAAACGTATAATCAACAAGGCCAAAATGTGGCTCAAGAATAATGAATAAGTCAATCTGTCCTGAATCCATAATAACCCATGTGCACTTAACATAGTACTAGATACTACAAACCTTAGTGACTGCCAAAAAAAGGAAATGTTTTCACTATGAAAAACTGTGCGACGGGTAGAAACAAATAAGATGTATTTTAGGCTATTTGGCAAAACGTTAAGTATTTTTCGCTGAAGATTTATGAAACGGCTCTACTTTATCACAAGCTCAACGAAAACCAATAAAAATTTTGCCTTTGATCATCGGATACATATGTATCTTAATAGGTATAGCAAATTGTTTACACAGCCGCGTGACATATAAAAACGGAACAGACTTTTGAAACCTAGAAGCTTCTCCAACCACTATCACGCTATTTGCATAAGATCTAACCGAGTAAAGGAAATTTGAATATTGTTGATGTCATTTGTGTCTTAATGTCTCCTGAAATAAGGTTGTCTATCCTATTACTAATACTATCACATGCAAAGAACCTTCCTTTCAAGATAAGTCTAAAACTTTTCACGTTAACTTAAGCCTTGAACTTATTTACTCAACTTCTATTTGAAGTAGTTCAGCCATCGAAATCATAAACGTAGAAGTGTCTTGTTCAAAAGGGCGTTATAAAGACCTATATCAAATAAGCATCCAGTTGGCTTCATGAGTCGTTGATCCATCCATTCAAACCAATTTAAAGAATGTATTTTGCCGTTGATAAAAATAATTTGTTGAGTTACTTTATCACTAATTTCCCTAAAGTACATGTACACTTTTAAAGTTATTGGTTTGGATAAAAAGACGTTACAACAGAAATCCATAACTTGATGAAATCCTACAGGTATAATATTAAATATTTTCCGTGACAAGAAACGATTAGAGTAAAAAAGAAATTAGTGTGGCGCAAACGCAAATAGGAAACTCAGGTAGTCGTGGTGCTCTCATTTTTCTAGGGGACAATAAATACTTAGGTTCATAATAAGATAATAGTGATTCCTTGAATTCTCTTCAGTTTTCGCCCCGATTTTGATACTGTTGTCGAATTTTGTCATAATTTACGATAAAGAGTGTCTTTCGCGTAAACAGAGTTTCGAAAATGCTGAATAATTTATATTTTCTCGGTTACCATATGAATTTCTACAGGTTGACTGCATTCTCCCAAAGTTTGTCGCCTGAGTATTCCTGGCCTCAACTTATGAAGGTATTATGCGGCATCAAATTTATACAAACAATTAAGTTCGAAATAATGAGTAAACTCAAAAAGTTAGATGATACGTTTATTCAAATATCAGAACACTCTCTACTATCTACGAAAAAGTTTAAAAAGCCAAGTGCATGGTTACATTACTTTCTTAAAAATTAAAAAGGCAGGAATAAACAACATCAAAACCTTCTGATAAAGATTCTCTGTCAAATGACCTTATAATTCATTACAACTGAGTAACCCGCTATGTAAATTGTATCATATTAGCGCCTTATATATAACTGAGATACCGAGGTTGATGAAAAAACTAAAACAAAATGTCAACATTTGTGGTTAAAGGATAACGATGAGTTTTTTAAATTACTACTAGTCGATCCTTAAATATCAGGAAAACATTCAAACTCAACTGGATAGTTTACAGTTTAAAGTTAAATCTTGAGCGGAAATTTGGGACTGTTAAATTCCGAGATCCCTCATCCAAGTCCTAAAGACTGAAAAAAGTGCCAAATCTCATAGTCAGAGAGTCATAAAAGGCTGGCAGCGATGAATATTTGCAAATCTCAACTGCATAATTGAACAGTATACAAACATTCTGCAGAGAAGATTCTAAGGTCGTGTACTTAATTTATATTTTAAGGCAACCGTTGGTAGTGAATGACTTGAGGAATATTCGCGCTCTATACAGAATGCAATGGTTTGTTTTATTGGACAAACCCTTAGTCCAGCTTCAATTTTAGTCGTACACTGCCTGATAGTCAGTAATCATCAAATGAGAAATCATTAGAGAGTCGGCCAAGAGTACTAAGATGTTGATTTTGAACTCTGTTTCAGACCATGGAGAAGAAATGTTAGTAGAATTTAGTTCAGATATGAGGAAAGCTTTTAGCTACATTTTCGTATGCAAACTCTAAAGTCCATAACGCCTATGAGCGAAGTACAATTAACAATTTTAATACATATAACAGCAAGTCTGACTATATTTCAGTTGCACTGGCGAGAAACTGTAATCCCCTGTCAGTGAGTAGCTAATATGTAATTACATGGTTGCTGGTGAATTTTAGGGGAGAAATTATACAGATTCCACGTTCAGAGGAATAAGCCAGAGTAAATGAATTAAATTTTAGGATAACGACTCACACAGCAGATTTATTAAGACAAAGAAAGTCCAAACCAAATACTTTGTAGCGGTAAATAAATCCCCAAAATAAATAGCTCTGTGGGTTTTCGACATTGGATGCTGACCATATGTTTTAGTGGACTTGTAGAACTATGGTCTACTATGATATTAGTACTGCTCTAATAATAGACCTAATCCCAAAATTGTAGATTCGTCATGATATAACTGCCTAATCTATAAGATCTTACGTGGAAGTCACACCATCGACTACACCAACTCACTGTATCGTATCAATTACCAATACATGATGTAGAACAAGGTTAGGCTAGAGAAGGAACAATATATTTAATATTAATAGAAGATATAAGGTAACATTCAGATGAACCACGCCTGCATGATCGAGCCATGCCATCCGATCAACTCCAGTCCATTTAATTCATTGTTCGCGCTTACTCCATTGTTAGGTATTTCTCCGCGTTAAATGTTGAATATCTATTTCCTGAGTAGTCTCGTGTTCACAGCTTTGTGGATTGTGTGGCTATTGTCCAATGCCACTACACTACTCTCCCACCAGAATCAACGTGATGTTGGTTCGATACCAAATTGGATGGGATCGTCGCGCGCCGGAGGTTACCAAGGATAATAAGAATCCTCCGGGTATTGGTAAGCTGAAAGATAAATGAAAAAGAAGGCGGCAGCATCTGGTCGGGAAATACATGTAATAATTTTAAAATATCTGCCTTCATGCTTAAAACGCTTGAAATGAAAATTTGGGTGAAGATTATTTGAGCTATAAAGAATGGGGTTACAATAATAAAAATAATAATAATGAAACGATGCGTGTTAATAGCCGTTGGTTAATAACTTAACGTATAGGTAGTAAGTATTTTGTGTTTAGAAATATTAAAGTGATGAATATTGTGGAAATGTTAATATTGGTATTAGTTTTGGTTTAAATTATGAAATCAAATAACGATTATGCCGGTAAGTTGTCCATATAAGTTGAATTCCAATTGCATCTGTATTAGTAGGCTAACTGAAGGAACAAAAGTATACCGTGGAGAAGAATTCCAACTAGTGTTCCAGTTAGTTTGATACGATTTATTTAGTTACGAGGAAATTTTCTCAACCTCATTTTTACTTGACCGTGATAGAATTTAGTAATACTACTAATACACATGAATGGTTATCAAAACAATATTTAAATACGTGAGTGATAATTATGTGAATTTTGGACAGATGAGTGTATTCGTAAGAGACATGCTCTAGACTCAATGTTCTGAGTTGCCATAGACTATTTATACATATTTATACCTGACCGCTGACGATGCATACAAGTTAGTTGCAAGTATGCAGTTTATCATAAGGCGGAATACGATTCAATTGAGATATAGTGATTATAAGTTACTGAAATCAGTTAAGCCTATATACTACATTACTAGGTGATATGCTGCAAGATGTATTCAGCTAAATAAGTTTTTACAAGACAATTAACAGTGAGTGACGCTCATGTGATTACCAGGGAGGAAACAAGTTGTAGCCAAGGGGAGTACACTCCCAACTCATGTCTATGATAATGGCTTGAACCTTAGTCAGTGTTGGGGTAAATTCGACATTGATGTTTTCAGTTTGCAGGAGATTTGCTCGACTGCTTATACTGATTTTTTTGCGTGCATGATTGTGTCGCTAAACCTCCAATTAGACTGACAAGGTTTTGAGATATTTGCTGAATAAGCAACTGATAGCGAAACATACTGTAATCATCTGTAGTGAATGAAGATAAAAGAAAAACAACACTGGTGATAATTATAAGTCGATTTGATGACCGGTTATGTTAATAGTTTCATTAATATTATCAATCATATTACGTGATTGTCAAGTCATGACAATGCTTTATGACGATATCCTGAAACTATTATGTTAAAATAGTTATAGTGTTGATTGAGGATTAGCCAGTGGAAAAAGAGATATTTTTGCTTTAGGTATTTCAAAATTATCAGAAATTTGTAGTGTTACAGAATCCGAGACGCCTAATTATATTATAATTTTCAATTCAGAAATACTCGTCTAGTGTTAATTCTAGTAGGCTACGGAGTTTTGATTTTAAACGTTTGTTTAGCCAACAGCTACCTGAGGATTTAGTTATTTTACTAGTGCAGTTGATAGTACCTAAATTTTTAATCTTATTATCTAAACTACGTCCGCATTTTAGGCTGCTAATATGATAAACCAATCCATAAACCCAAATACGATTAGCAACAACGACTATGATGGGTTTATTGATAAATGTTAAAGGCGATCCAAATGATTTCTAAATTTAGAAGACATGGAGATATAGTGTAACGTATGTATCGGCCAGGTTAACATGCAGGTTGTTGACGTATATGACGATTTAAAAATAATGAACATGACCAGAAAATAATTTTAAAGTTTAGACTGCTTGTGAAACTTCAGGCAGGAATATGATGCGTTATAAACATTCCATAAGAAGTTACTGCATTTAGCCTAGGGACACTTACAAATATATAGCAAGAGGAACCGGAAAACATATACATGTTAAGTAAAAAAATCATTAAGTAAAATAGTTGAATTCGCCTGGGTTATTTTTGAAAATTAGATTATTCAGTGGACGACATATATAACGCCATTCGTGAGGAGTAGTAATGATCCAAAAGCATCCAGAATAAAACATGCAGCATGGCAATTAATTCCAGGGTGCTTGATGCTATTGACGTTTTTGCCACTCGCTCGGATCAGAACAATCGAATGAATCCAGATAATTGTGTGGTTGCCATTGAACGAGTCATATAAAATGACTTTATGATTGCAGGAAGCTTATAGCTGAAACTCACCGTATGTTTTTGGAGAAGTGTCATCCTTGTTGTTTGGCAATGGAACTCGAAAATTTGAAATTAGGCAGGCAGTGGTCGGAAGAAAAGATATTATAGGATAGTGTATAGTTTAAAACATGATGAGGTGGAGGGACACTAAGAATTAGATCCAGCTAACTATTAAGTCCTTGAATGCATTGTCAGTCAATGTATATTTACGTTATTTACAGGTCATATTTGCTAGGGATTGATGCTTAAACAAGTCTATGTCACTGAAGCATGTAACGCTATTAAAGCTTGTTAACGAACCATCAAAGCTAATTAGTTAATAAAGACGACCAGTTTTTATTATCAATTGAGCTAGTTTGTCATGAGGACTAATCAATATAACATTACAATGATTCATGTGAGCATTAATCAGAGGACTATTAGAAAACAGGGTTAACATAAATATAAAATCGATCGAGAAAGTTGAAGTGGAAATAAGGATTAATAATAATAGGTTGCGTTTCTTTAGTTGGGCTCACCAATGTAGAACTATGGTCTACTATGATATTAGTACTGCTCTAATAATAGACCTAATCCCAAAATTGTAGATTCGTCATGATATAACTGCCTAATCTATAAGATCTTACGTGGAAGTCACACCATCGACTACACCAACTCACTGTATCGTATCAATTACCAATACATGATGTAGAACAAGGTTAGGCTAGAGAAGGAACAATATATTTAATATTAATAGAAGATATAAGGTAACATTCAGATGAACCACGCCTGCATGATCGAGCCATGCCATCCGATCAACTCCAGTCCATTTAATTCATTGTTCGCGCTTACTCCATTGTTAGGTATTTCTCCGCGTTAAATGTTGAATATCTATTTCCTGAGTAGTCTCGTGTTCACAGCTTTGTGGATTGTGTGGCTATTGTCCAATGCCACTACACTACTCTCCCACCAGAATCAACGTGATGTTGGTTCGATACCAAATTGGATGGGATCGTCGCGCGCCGGAGGTTACCAAGGATAATAAGAATCCTCCGGGTATTGGTAAGCTGAAAGATAAATGAAAAAGAAGGCGGCAGCATCTGGTCGGGAAATACATGTAATAATTTTAAAATATCTGCCTTCATGCTTAAAACGCTTGAAATGAAAATTTGGGTGAAGATTATTTGAGCTATAAAGAATGGGGTTACAATAATAAAAATAATAATAATGAAACGATGCGTGTTAATAGCCGTTGGTTAATAACTTAACGTATAGGTAGTAAGTATTTTGTGTTTAGAAATATTAAAGTGATGAATATTGTGGAAATGTTAATATTGGTATTAGTTTTGGTTTAAATTATGAAATCAAATAACGATTATGCCGGTAAGTTGTCCATATAAGTTGAATTCCAATTGCATCTGTATTAGTAGGCTAACTGAAGGAACAAAAGTATACCGTGGAGAAGAATTCCAACTAGTGTTCCAGTTAGTTTGATACGATTTATTTAGTTACGAGGAAATTTTCTCAACCTCATTTTTACTTGACCGTGATAGAATTTAGTAATACTACTAATACACATGAATGGTTATCAAAACAATATTTAAATACGTGAGTGATAATTATGTGAATTTTGGACAGATGAGTGTATTCGTAAGAGACATGCTCTAGACTCAATGTTCTGAGTTGCCATAGACTATTTATACATATTTATACCTGACCGCTGACGATGCATACAAGTTAGTTGCAAGTATGCAGTTTATCATAAGGCGGAATACGATTCAATTGAGATATAGTGATTATAAGTTACTGAAATCAGTTAAGCCTATATACTACATTACTAGGTGATATGCTGCAAGATGTATTCAGCTAAATAAGTTTTTACAAGACAATTAACAGTGAGTGACGCTCATGTGATTACCAGGGAGGAAACAAGTTGTAGCCAAGGGGAGTACACTCCCAACTCATGTCTATGATAATGGCTTGAACCTTAGTCAGTGTTGGGGTAAATTCGACATTGATGTTTTCAGTTTGCAGGAGATTTGCTCGACTGCTTATACTGATTTTTTTGCGTGCATGATTGTGTCGCTAAACCTCCAATTAGACTGACAAGGTTTTGAGATATTTGCTGAATAAGCAACTGATAGCGAAACATACTGTAATCATCTGTAGTGAATGAAGATAAAAGAAAAACAACACTGGTGATAATTATAAGTCGATTTGATGACCGGTTATGTTAATAGTTTCATTAATATTATCAATCATATTACGTGATTGTCAAGTCATGACAATGCTTTATGACGATATCCTGAAACTATTATGTTAAAATAGTTATAGTGTTGATTGAGGATTAGCCAGTGGAAAAAGAGATATTTTTGCTTTAGGTATTTCAAAATTATCAGAAATTTGTAGTGTTACAGAATCCGAGACGCCTAATTATATTATAATTTTCAATTCAGAAATACTCGTCTAGTGTTAATTCTAGTAGGCTACGGAGTTTTGATTTTAAACGTTTGTTTAGCCAACAGCTACCTGAGGATTTAGTTATTTTACTAGTGCAGTTGATAGTACCTAAATTTTTAATCTTATTATCTAAACTACGTCCGCATTTTAGGCTGCTAATATGATAAACCAATCCATAAACCCAAATACGATTAGCAACAACGACTATGATGGGTTTATTGATAAATGTTAAAGGCGATCCAAATGATTTCTAAATTTAGAAGACATGGAGATATAGTGTAACGTATGTATCGGCCAGGTTAACATGCAGGTTGTTGACGTATATGACGATTTAAAAATAATGAACATGACCAGAAAATAATTTTAAAGTTTAGACTGCTTGTGAAACTTCAGGCAGGAATATGATGCGTTATAAACATTCCATAAGAAGTTACTGCATTTAGCCTAGGGACACTTACAAATATATAGCAAGAGGAACCGGAAAACATATACATGTTAAGTAAAAAAATCATTAAGTAAAATAGTTGAATTCGCCTGGGTTATTTTTGAAAATTAGATTATTCAGTGGACGACATATATAACGCCATTCGTGAGGAGTAGTAATGATCCAAAAGCATCCAGAATAAAACATGCAGCATGGCAATTAATTCCAGGGTGCTTGATGCTATTGACGTTTTTGCCACTCGCTCGGATCAGAACAATCGAATGAATCCAGATAATTGTGTGGTTGCCATTGAACGAGTCATATAAAATGACTTTATGATTGCAGGAAGCTTATAGCTGAAACTCACCGTATGTTTTTGGAGAAGTGTCATCCTTGTTGTTTGGCAATGGAACTCGAAAATTTGAAATTAGGCAGGCAGTGGTCGGAAGAAAAGATATTATAGGATAGTGTATAGTTTAAAACATGATGAGGTGGAGGGACACTAAGAATTAGATCCAGCTAACTATTAAGTCCTTGAATGCATTGTCAGTCAATGTATATTTACGTTATTTACAGGTCATATTTGCTAGGGATTGATGCTTAAACAAGTCTATGTCACTGAAGCATGTAACGCTATTAAAGCTTGTTAACGAACCATCAAAGCTAATTAGTTAATAAAGACGACCAGTTTTTATTATCAATTGAGCTAGTTTGTCATGAGGACTAATCAATATAACATTACAATGATTCATGTGAGCATTAATCAGAGGACTATTAGAAAACAGGGTTAACATAAATATAAAATCGATCGAGAAAGTTGAAGTGGAAATAAGGATTAATAATAATAGGTTGCGTTTCTTTAGTTGGGCTCACCAATGTAGAACTATGGTCTACTATGATATTAGTACTGCTCTAATAATAGACCTAATCCCAAAATTGTAGATTCGTCATGATATAACTGCCTAATCTATAAGATCTTACGTGGAAGTCACACCATCGACTACACCAACTCACTGTATCGTATCAATTACCAATACATGATGTAGAACAAGGTTAGGCTAGAGAAGGAACAATATATTTAATATTAATAGAAGATATAAGGTAACATTCAGATGAACCACGCCTGCATGATCGAGCCATGCCATCCGATCAACTCCAGTCCATTTAATTCATTGTTCGCGCTTACTCCATTGTTAGGTATTTCTCCGCGTTAAATGTTGAATATCTATTTCCTGAGTAGTCTCGTGTTCACAGCTTTGTGGATTGTGTGGCTATTGTCCAATGCCACTACACTACTCTCCCACCAGAATCAACGTGATGTTGGTTCGATACCAAATTGGATGGGATCGTCGCGCGCCGGAGGTTACCAAGGATAATAAGAATCCTCCGGGTATTGGTAAGCTGAAAGATAAATGAAAAAGAAGGCGGCAGCATCTGGTCGGGAAATACATGTAATAATTTTAAAATATCTGCCTTCATGCTTAAAACGCTTGAAATGAAAATTTGGGTGAAGATTATTTGAGCTATAAAGAATGGGGTTACAATAATAAAAATAATAATAATGAAACGATGCGTGTTAATAGCCGTTGGTTAATAACTTAACGTATAGGTAGTAAGTATTTTGTGTTTAGAAATATTAAAGTGATGAATATTGTGGAAATGTTAATATTGGTATTAGTTTTGGTTTAAATTATGAAATCAAATAACGATTATGCCGGTAAGTTGTCCATATAAGTTGAATTCCAATTGCATCTGTATTAGTAGGCTAACTGAAGGAACAAAAGTATACCGTGGAGAAGAATTCCAACTAGTGTTCCAGTTAGTTTGATACGATTTATTTAGTTACGAGGAAATTTTCTCAACCTCATTTTTACTTGACCGTGATAGAATTTAGTAATACTACTAATACACATGAATGGTTATCAAAACAATATTTAAATACGTGAGTGATAATTATGTGAATTTTGGACAGATGAGTGTATTCGTAAGAGACATGCTCTAGACTCAATGTTCTGAGTTGCCATAGACTATTTATACATATTTATACCTGACCGCTGACGATGCATACAAGTTAGTTGCAAGTATGCAGTTTATCATAAGGCGGAATACGATTCAATTGAGATATAGTGATTATAAGTTACTGAAATCAGTTAAGCCTATATACTACATTACTAGGTGATATGCTGCAAGATGTATTCAGCTAAATAAGTTTTTACAAGACAATTAACAGTGAGTGACGCTCATGTGATTACCAGGGAGGAAACAAGTTGTAGCCAAGGGGAGTACACTCCCAACTCATGTCTATGATAATGGCTTGAACCTTAGTCAGTGTTGGGGTAAATTCGACATTGATGTTTTCAGTTTGCAGGAGATTTGCTCGACTGCTTATACTGATTTTTTTGCGTGCATGATTGTGTCGCTAAACCTCCAATTAGACTGACAAGGTTTTGAGATATTTGCTGAATAAGCAACTGATAGCGAAACATACTGTAATCATCTGTAGTGAATGAAGATAAAAGAAAAACAACACTGGTGATAATTATAAGTCGATTTGATGACCGGTTATGTTAATAGTTTCATTAATATTATCAATCATATTACGTGATTGTCAAGTCATGACAATGCTTTATGACGATATCCTGAAACTATTATGTTAAAATAGTTATAGTGTTGATTGAGGATTAGCCAGTGGAAAAAGAGATATTTTTGCTTTAGGTATTTCAAAATTATCAGAAATTTGTAGTGTTACAGAATCCGAGACGCCTAATTATATTATAATTTTCAATTCAGAAATACTCGTCTAGTGTTAATTCTAGTAGGCTACGGAGTTTTGATTTTAAACGTTTGTTTAGCCAACAGCTACCTGAGGATTTAGTTATTTTACTAGTGCAGTTGATAGTACCTAAATTTTTAATCTTATTATCTAAACTACGTCCGCATTTTAGGCTGCTAATATGATAAACCAATCCATAAACCCAAATACGATTAGCAACAACGACTATGATGGGTTTATTGATAAATGTTAAAGGCGATCCAAATGATTTCTAAATTTAGAAGACATGGAGATATAGTGTAACGTATGTATCGGCCAGGTTAACATGCAGGTTGTTGACGTATATGACGATTTAAAAATAATGAACATGACCAGAAAATAATTTTAAAGTTTAGACTGCTTGTGAAACTTCAGGCAGGAATATGATGCGTTATAAACATTCCATAAGAAGTTACTGCATTTAGCCTAGGGACACTTACAAATATATAGCAAGAGGAACCGGAAAACATATACATGTTAAGTAAAAAAATCATTAAGTAAAATAGTTGAATTCGCCTGGGTTATTTTTGAAAATTAGATTATTCAGTGGACGACATATATAACGCCATTCGTGAGGAGTAGTAATGATCCAAAAGCATCCAGAATAAAACATGCAGCATGGCAATTAATTCCAGGGTGCTTGATGCTATTGACGTTTTTGCCACTCGCTCGGATCAGAACAATCGAATGAATCCAGATAATTGTGTGGTTGCCATTGAACGAGTCATATAAAATGACTTTATGATTGCAGGAAGCTTATAGCTGAAACTCACCGTATGTTTTTGGAGAAGTGTCATCCTTGTTGTTTGGCAATGGAACTCGAAAATTTGAAATTAGGCAGGCAGTGGTCGGAAGAAAAGATATTATAGGATAGTGTATAGTTTAAAACATGATGAGGTGGAGGGACACTAAGAATTAGATCCAGCTAACTATTAAGTCCTTGAATGCATTGTCAGTCAATGTATATTTACGTTATTTACAGGTCATATTTGCTAGGGATTGATGCTTAAACAAGTCTATGTCACTGAAGCATGTAACGCTATTAAAGCTTGTTAACGAACCATCAAAGCTAATTAGTTAATAAAGACGACCAGTTTTTATTATCAATTGAGCTAGTTTGTCATGAGGACTAATCAATATAACATTACAATGATTCATGTGAGCATTAATCAGAGGACTATTAGAAAACAGGGTTAACATAAATATAAAATCGATCGAGAAAGTTGAAGTGGAAATAAGGATTAATAATAATAGGTTGCGTTTCTTTAGTTGGGCTCACCAATGTAGAACTATGGTCTACTATGATATTAGTACTGCTCTAATAATAGACCTAATCCCAAAATTGTAGATTCGTCATGATATAACTGCCTAATCTATAAGATCTTACGTGGAAGTCACACCATCGACTACACCAACTCACTGTATCGTATCAATTACCAATACATGATGTAGAACAAGGTTAGGCTAGAGAAGGAACAATATATTTAATATGAATAGGAGATATAAGATAACATCCAGCAGGGACCACGCCTGCATGGCCGAGCCATGCCACTCGATCAACTCAGTCCATTCAATTCATTCTCCGCGCCTTCTCTATTGTTAGGTATTTCCCCGAGTTAAATATTGAATATCTACTTTCTGAGTAGTCTCGTGTTCACAGCTTTGTGGATTGTGTGGCTATTGTCCAATGCCACTACAAACCAACGATAGCATCAGCATCGATCGCCTCAAAGCAGCGTATTTAGAAGGAAATCCTATCTACGTCGATTTTCCTTCGGTACAATCGAATGACACGACTCCACTCATAATTCCTCAATCGACAACTAACACATGCGATGATACTCCGAATGTATCTGAAAATAAACTTAAAACGAAGCGTTCTGGAAGAAGAGTTAGATTTCCAGAACATTTAAACGACTATTGCACGTAAGGCACTACTAGACATTTAATATTATCTCGATCTTTCTTTTTACGATACATAATATATTGTAAGATCCATTTTGAATGTTTTGTGTGTTGGTGAAAATCCCTCCATGTATATACTTGTACTTTGTTCCTATTGATCTCCTTAGTTGTACATTGTTGTCTTTTGACTACATTTGAATTGTTAATACTTGTATTTTTTATCATAGTTTTTGTTTTTCTTACGCATTCACTAGGTTTGTGTTTCTTCCTGAACTGCATCTGTGTTGTTTTACTTGACACTTGTTCTTGGTGGTAGCCATATTGATTTGCTCCTCCTTTTGTGTGTGTTCTATCCAGTCAGGATAGAATAACGTTCATTTGTTGTGACTGGTAATTTTCCCTCATCTTTTATCAACTTTTTTATTTATTGTAATTTGGACTTGATTGATTGAACAATTATTGGTTGAACAGCCGGGTGGTAATATTTTTTTAGGTAACGATTTACATTTAAATTTATGATGCATTATAGAACCGCTATTTACCCGATTACTTGTTTTGATTTTGACGGGAAAGGGCGCGTGTCTAACGTACCTGGACGGCTATTCTTCTATCCAAACCGTAGTTTGGATTCTACATATATTTAAAAAAAACAATTTTAATATGCTTATATATTTATATTTTTATTTCAAAAAAAATTTTTTTAACGAAATTACGTGTAAATCAGTTTATATTCCAATTTTTTCGCCGACATTGTGTGTTTACGCACATACGAGTGTATTTCGACATGCACTTACATTTTCTTTTTTCTTTTCCAGGACGACTGGAAAAGAACGATGCAGTTTACGAGGATTCGAAATCTTTGTTGTAACTTTTTCTTTTTTTTACTATGTTGTACCTCGGTCCCATATAGCAAGGAAAGACGACCAGACGCTGCTAAACTTAGTAAGCTATCAGAAGAGTATTTACCAATGACAAACTCGTTGGGTTTAAACTTATGGCTGGCCACGTCTTAGGGTCGTCACTGCCCCACTAGGGGGGGAGTGATCTGTAGAGGTAAATAAATCCCCAAAATAAATAGCTCTGTGGGTTTTCGACATTGGATGCTGACCATATGTTTTAGTGGACTCATCTAGCTGAAGGCGCTCGGTCATGCATCCGCACCAGATCACGTTTGGTAACGCTGTGCTCAACATCTACCGCAATCGCTAGCCAGATTAGATCAGAGAATTCCGATATATTGGTCATCGCCAAATATACTCTTCCGATCCCCTCGACTCTGTCTTTTTATTTCTCTGGGTGGGAACGAATTATATTAGAATGTGTTACTGGTAAAAGCGTTGTCAAACACTGAATACCTGTGTCATCTTCAACTTGAATAACATCTAAAAAATACTGTTACTTCTGCAGATGGGCTTAATGGTTCAGCTGATAGATTAGACTGTTTGAAGAGTGTTCAGTTAGATTTTTAGTGTGTTGCTGATATGTGACCGAAAACAGTGTAGCTGAAACCCATAAGCCTTTACGTTTCCATCTCAATCTGATTATTCCATTTCAAATGTCGAAATAGAATATCATGGAGTTTGTGGAGATAGATTTAATAAACCTATTTTGTAAATAGTTTTTGATATCTTTTGCACTTATTTTGCCAATTCTCACAATCTGTACATTTAACATTAATCGGTTGAATTTACGCGCGTTAATTAAAAAAGACAGTGGTATTTTTCCTCGCTGAGTAAATTTTATTGTTTTGATCGTTCATTACGATTCAAGACCACTGTTTTTACTTTAATTGAATTTATTTCCGCTGAAGTATTCGACTAGAGTATCGTTTACTGTTTCTCAATTAGTTTATCGTCGGTACTCTTGAGTACCTTATTTTTCCACTGTATCTGTTAGTATGTAGTGGTATTGGACCATAACCACACAATCCTCAAAGGTGAATACGAGATTACTCGGAAAATAGATATTCAATATTTAACGCGGAGAGATACCTAACGATGGAGAGGGCGCGAACAAGGAGTTTAAGGAATTGGAGTTGATCGAATGACATGGCTCGATCATGCAGGCGTGGTCCCTGCTGAATATTACCTTGTATCTTTTATTCATGTTAAAAATATTGTTCTTTCTCTAGCCTAAGCTTGTTCTTCATCATGTATTGGTAGTTGTTACGATACAGTGAGTTGGTGACTTCCACGTAAGATCTTATAGATTACGCAGTTATATCATGGCAAATCTACAATTTTAGGATTAGGTCTATTATTAGAGCAGTACTAATATCATAGTAGACCATAATTCTACAAGTACTTTTGGTCCTAGCAACATACAGTCCTCCAATTTTTGGTCGTAGATCTTTCTTTGTCTCTGAGCATCATTGCATCTCGCTCTTTTGTTTCGAAAAGGACCCCTTTTTAAATGATCGGACAGTGCAAAAATAGCAGTTGCCAACGCCCGGGTTGTCGTTATCCTGTTGAAAGCGGCATGCAATGTGATGAGTGCAAAGGCTGGTACCACGAAGTTTGCACGAATTTAACGCCTGCGGCTTTCAAATCGTTCAGTAAAAAGGGTTGCGTCTGGCTTTGACAACAGTGCTGTTCGGATGCAAACAGCTTGTTAACTGAGGCCATCTCACTAGTAGATGCTGCGAAAAAGTGTTTTAGCAAGCGTAGCCGGGACACATGAGACAGCACTTGCTCTGTCGACACGCAAATTGATATGAAACAAACAAGCGGCCAGCCCCTGCTTAAAAAAGGACAGTGAGCTTCTGGAAAAGGTTCAGAGAACGGCAACTAAGCTGATTCCCGGAATAGCGAAGCTTCCGTATGAAGCTCGACTGGCCAAGCTGAACCTTTTTCCGTTGTCATATCGCAGAACTAGAGGCGACTTGATTACAGATTTCAAATTGCTCAGTGCAAAATTCGCACCTGATATGCCCTCATTTTTCTTGCCTTCTAAAACAGAGAATTAACGAGGACACTCCAAAAAAGATCACAAGCCAAGAACAAATTACTTGTCAGCTGACTATCGACTTTCCCATCGAATCATCAACGAGTGGAACTCATTACCTGAGCACGTGGTTGAGGCTCCATCCGTCGACTTCTTCAAAAGAAGGTTGTATTAACTGAGAGACCATCATTGCCAGGACTAACACAGGCCATCAAGCCTCCTGTCCTTCCCAAACTGAATCTGAACTGAAACTGAAACTTGTGGTTTAAGTATATGACCTTGGAGTTACCCTTCCTTCCGTTTTTGAATCTCAAATAGCATGACATTGTTAGCTACTCATAATTAGATACACTTTTTTGCATACGTCTCTCGTTCTATCAAGTTAGTGGATATGATAACGGAACGATTAATGAACTATCATTTATATTTATAGACTGTTGTAACATTCACATTACATTCTACGTTCGGATATACTATTGGAGCCATATCGTCTCATTGGAATTATTTACTTATAATTGTGGATTCTGTTACTAAAACCAACGAGACACACGCCAACCTGCTGATTTAAGTAACGTCCTTATGCTCTTATTTGTGTCAATATCTTAGTCGTTGTTTATTGCTACATTAACTTTTGGACGTAATAACTTTATTGCTGTTTTTTCGGTTAATATACTTTTTGTTCCACCACAGGTTATTTCTGTACCAATACCTTAATTAAGAGTCTGTAATACTTGTGTTAAATGAATCTGTTGTTTATTCCACACAGACTGTACAACCTGGAAAAGTCGAAGAATGTTTAGATGGTACCGATCATCAAGCTTGAATTATAATTGAAATCGACGCCTCAGATATGAAGGATGGTGAGAGCTTTCTATCAGGGGTTAAAGTTGAAAATGATCATAATTACGAGTTAGAAATCGTTTTTGGTGTCGCTTGATGAGATGACGTCAGTAGGGTGTGATTATTACGCGCAAGGAGAGGCATTATAGTAATGGGAAGCAAGATTATGTGTGTGACTAGTAATATTCAGTTAGTCGGGCAAAAACCTAAGAGCTGCTCCTTGTGTGACTAATTTGAAAAGAGGGTAAGAGTAAAACGACAACTTGCCAAACAATGAGAGTTTGTCATCGTGGAGCATTGCATGCGATAGTTGCTGTTGATAATAGAATAATTCTAGTAGAAGCCAGTTATCATGTGCATATAAGTGCTGAAGTATATTTACACTAGTAAGACACTAATTTATAGGCGATCTTTGAGAAATGCTGAAGTGATCTTGGATGATTCATCTGCTTGCTGGGGTCAGAAAAAGTTATAAATTAGTGTGAGGAATTAAAATTAG
Organism: Schistosoma intercalatum; assembly: GCA_944470365.2. Classification (NCBI taxonomy): domain Eukaryota; kingdom Metazoa; phylum Platyhelminthes; class Trematoda; order Strigeidida; family Schistosomatidae; genus Schistosoma; species Schistosoma intercalatum. Next base: position 83,625,112 of record OX103724.1, on the reverse strand, counting down.
AACTAAATGATAGAATTTAGAATAAGGAACTAGAACTAGGTTATTCATTACGAGGTGGCATCAGATAAAATGCCAAAGTCTTATTTATCCATATGGGTGAATAAGTTTTTAGAATTGCTATCTTCAATCTCATTTGTCCTTCCATAAAGTACAGTTTCGCCATATGCATTACAGCAGTGAGGCCAATTCCTCTGGCGGTTTTCTGATATGATCTTTTCGTCTGCTATGTTTGAGTCCATAGATCACCAACTTAGATGATGTATGTCGAATGATCGGAGGCCCACTTGAGTTAGACGGGAATGGTGTGACGAACCAGCTAACGTCGAAGTCAAACCTCGTGGTCAGCACCTTACGTGGACTACCCCATTGACGTATCA